>CM064504.1:58060659-58188159 GCA_032716605.1 Paralithodes platypus
GAAAAAGCGTATGATCGTGTGGACTGTGAAGCAATGTGGAAGGTGTTAAGGATTTATGAAATAGGAGGAAATTTGTTAGAAGCAGTTAAGAGTTTTTATGAAGGGAGCAGAGCATGTGTGAGAGTAGGAAATGGTGAGTTGAGTGAATGGTTTGAGGTAAAGGTAGGTTTGCGACAGGGTTGTGTAATGTCACCATGGCTGTTTAATATGTTTATGGATGGTGTGGTGAGGGAGGTGAAAAGGAGAACTATGGGAAGAGGATTGGGTTTAGTAGGAAAGAATGGTAGAGATTGGGAGTTGAATCAGTTGCTGTTCGCTGATGACACAGCATTGGTGGCGGATTCTGATGAGAAACTGCAGCGGGTAGTCAAAGAGTTTGGTGTGGTTTGTGGAAGGAGGAAACTGAAGGTGAACGTCAATAAAAGTAAAGTAATGGTGTGTAATAGGGGAGAGCATAGGGTGAATCAAGATGTGAGGCTGAATGGGGAAATATAGGAACAAGTAGAGTGTTTTAAATATCTAGGAGGAACGATAAGCAGGAGTGGAGGTATGGAAGTGGAGGTAAAACAGAGAGTGTGTGAAGGAAGGAAGGTTTTCGGAGCAATGGGAAGTATGTGGAAGACGAGAAATCTCAGAGTGAAAGTAAAAAGTGCACTGTATCAAGGAATTGTTGTGCCAACAGTGATGTATGGGGCTGAGACATGGGCTCTGAAGAAAAAGGAGAAAAGATGGCTGGATGTGATGGAGATGAGCTGCTTGAGGAGTATGTGTGGAGTTACTCGTAGAGACAGATTGAGGAATGAAGAGATACGTAGGAGAGTGGGGCAGCAGGAACATTTGTCAGCCAGAGTGGACAGAAGGGTGCTGAGCTGGTATGGTCATGTTGAACGAATGGGAGATGAAAGGCTTACAAAGAGAATATGTGAGTCAGGTACAAGGGGAGATAGAAGGGCAGGAAGACCCCCATTGAGATGGAGAGACTGTGTAAGAAAAGCTTTGGATGATAGAGGAATGACTATAGATCAGGCAGGGGAAGTGGTGGTGGACAGGAGTGAATGGAGAATGCTTGTGAATAGTTAAGTGAACACGTGGTCATTTGGAGTAAGGGGTCGGGCGCAAGTTGGACTAGATAATAGTCCATCAGGCGCCTGGCCCGGGGAGACGATTAATATGAAGGGTGCGCCTGGAAGTGTGGTGGGAGGGCTTGTGGCTTTGGCTCCACTGCATGTCTGCCTGCCGAGATCGGAACCTCTCCGGGTGGTCAGGGGCCGGGGGAGTGCTGGAGCGACCTTGGTGACCCTGGTCTCTGGGTCTTCTCCTGGGTGACCTGGATGTGTGTGAGTTTGTGCTTTTTATCTGTGTTTATTTGTTGTGTTATGTTGTTTTTGTGTTTTCCCTGTTCTTGCTCTGTCTTGAGTCGGCTACCCCCAAAATGGGGATTGGGCCTGAGCATATAGATAGATAGAATAGATTTATTAGTGTCCTCGCTAGACCTCCACCAAGCTTAGAACAAAAAAACCTAGACCCCCCTTCAAGATAAATGTGTACATTTTTCGGTAGAAAATGTCCCGGCCAAAGGTTGGTTCCTCTTAAAATTACAGGCTCGCTATCACTCGCCAGGGAAAAATCGACACCTAAATTGCACGAAAGGTTTTAAAATTGACAACGAAATGGGTCGAAAGGTATTTTGTTTTATTTCAGCTACTTTTAGACGATTTTATGAGGCTTAGGAAGGATAATAATATGGTAGCTAAAAGGATTCATCGAGATAGTTTGCAGCCTTTTGATTGGTAGACGTCCTTCCTAAGCTCAATCAAATCGTCTAATAGTTGCCAGAATATAATGAAAAGTACATCACCGGTACAGAATGAGTTAAAACAATAAATATAGAATCACCATGAATTAAGGACAGAACCAGGAGCATGGCTGTTGTGTTCATCAAAGGTATTTTTCCCTTCCTTCGTTCATGTATGCAAACAATGTACAAACGTCTATTACCAAGAGGAAATTGCTGCACAGACCAGGGTAAGTGTGTAAAGAACAGAGACAAAAAGTGCGAATAAAAACGAAAACGAGGAAGCAGACGAAGAAGAGGATAAACATATTAATGGTAAACACGAATACACCGCCATATACCAGAGAGATGGCAACATAAATGAAAGTCGCCAATAATGAAGAGAGGTGGAGGAGGAGAAGGGGAAGGAGCAGAAGGAGGAGGAGAGATAGGGAAAAGAACGAAAACAGAAAGAAACCAAGGAAGCATAAATGGGTGAAGAAGAAGAAGGAGTGAAAGAGAGAGAGAGAGATAGTTCAAATTAAAATAATGTGTCGATGTGTGTGAGAGAGAGAAAATTAGTGTTACATAGATACATAGCGTTTCATAGATACACAGACTGAACAGACCTTGCAGTCCCTAGTAGGTAGTGCGTACTGTATTCTAACATGGGATTTTTTACACAGTGGAAGGTAAAGACAGCAAAGAAGTGGTGGGTGGGGAGAGTGCCTTCTTCCCACCCACCACTCCCTCCGAGCTTGAGTTGGCATGATATTTAGTTGGGGAAACAAGGCCCCCTCCAGAACTGGACAATTCATAGTAATGAACGAAATTGAGAAATATTTTGTATTATTGATACTTTACCTAACATTTGTTTTCCTATATTAATCCAACCTCCTTGAAATAGATGTCTAGCCTGCTTTTGAATATGTCAATTGTATTACTTTCTACAACTTCTTTTGGAAATTTGATCCACTGGTTGGCCACACTGTAGATGAAGACTTGCGTTGTGACATCGAGATTCGTCCTCATGGTATTTAATATATTGTCATATCCCCGTGGATGAACTATTATTGATTTTGAACAGTGCATCTACATCAATTTTGTCAAAAGCCATAACTATCTTGAAACATTGAATGAATTGGCCTTGCCATCTTCTTTTCTTAATCTTTCGTGATATTATATATTTTTCAGTATGTATGTGAGTGAAACACAAGTATAGAGTAGACGAGGCAGTGGGGACTCTCGAACAAGGCCATCACACGTCTACTCGCATTACCTGTTTCAGTTTTATTGTTGCTATTATGTATGGTATATATTGATGATAATAATACATGTATAGATTAGGGAAATATTAAGGCAACAATGCAGTAAATGTAATCATATAATATATATATTATTATGTTCCTTCTAGCAACCAACTATACTCCTAAAATCGATTAATGAAATTTACAAACACATGTGGCAGTCCGTGGATTCGAACCCAGGACGCTCACACCGAAAATCAATACCTTATGCATCGCACCACGAAGGCAGTTCAAGGATGGTGGACACTGCCTACGATTTATTATGCAACTTCGAATCCTGCATATTAATCTAAGCATGTACACACATCCCAACTGCAACTCACGTAGGCTATGCATATGTGAATGGAAAGAGCAATTAATGGGGCCTTAGCCACTAGGGAAGGCCTCTCGATAAATCACCCCTGAACCAATATCAATTATTATGTTCCTTCCAGCAACCAACTTTACTCCTAAAATCGATTAATGACATTTTCAAACACATATGGCAGTCCGTGGATTCGAACCCAGGACGCTCACACCGAAAATCAAAACCTTATGCATCGCACCACGAAGACAGTTAAAGGATGGTGGACACTGCCTACGATTTATTATGCAACTTCGAATCCTGCATATTAATCTAAGCATGGTCACACATCCCAACTGCAACTCACGTAGGCTATGCATATGTGAATGGAAAGAGCAATTAATGGGGCCTTAACCACTAGGGAAGGCCTCTCGATAAATTACCCTTGAACCAATATAAATTATTATGTTCCTTCCAGCAACCAGCTATACTCCTAAAATCGATTAATGAAATTTACAAACACATGTGGCAGTCCGTGGATTCGAACCCAGGACGCTCACACCGAAAATCAACACCTTATGCATCGCACCACGAAGGCAGTTAAAGGATGGTGGACACTGCCTACGATTTATTATGCAACTTCGAATCCTGCATATTAATCTAAGCATGTACACACATCCCAACTGCAACTCACGTAGGCTATGCATATGTGAATGGAAAGAGCAATTAATGGGGCCTTAACCACTAGGGAAGGCCTCTCGATAAATTACCCCTGAACCATATATATACAGTATTTTTTGTTTGTGTTTATTTTTTCTATGTGATTGAGGGAGGCAAAAGGCAGAACTGCCTATAGCGAGTGCCTCCCCCATAGTTGAAAGAGTGACAGGGCCAAAATCAAGGGACATTCGAGCCAAAATGCTTGGACACACGGAGTTTGAAGCAATTTAAGTCATAGGAAGAGGGAAAGACTGATTCTGGGAGAGAGTTCCAGAGCTCAGCTGTTGAGTAGAAGAAAGACTGAGAGTAACGTTTCACTCTCGGGTTGGGGAGTTGCACAGAGTAGGGGTGGGATTGAGTTGCAAGACGGGTACCACGTGCCCTACGTAAAGGAGGTGGTATACACTGGGAAAGCTCTGAGGAACACTGATTATTATAGTAGCGATAGAATAGCAAGAGAGATGCAACATTGCGGCGGAGAGAGAGAGATTGCAGAGAGTTGGTGAGTGGACGGGAGTTAATGATACGAAAGGCCTTCCTTTCAACTTTGTCTAGGAGAGCGGTGTGAGAGGAACCTCCCCACACATGTGAACAACACTCAGTACAAGGACGCACTATGCCCCTGTACAGAGCAAGAAGCTGTGCAGGGGAAAAGAGCCCCCTATGGCGGTTGAGCACACCCAGCTTCTGGGAGGCTGCCTTAAGCTCGGTTCACACATACCCGTCTTGCGCTCCCGTCCTTCCCCGACCACCAAAAATTGTTGGACGACATCAAACGGAGGACCTTATGTCCCGAGTGGCGACGTGTGGCCACGATGCCCGACCTCAACACGTCACCACCCCGGCAGACGGCGCATGGACGGGGAGTGGACGGCGACTTGGTGCCACGACCAGTCCCGTAGGATGGCGACCTAAGAAGTCTGTTTACGATCTGTTTGCGACGCACTCTGACGGCACTGCGACCACAATACGATTGACGCATTGTCATCGGCGATGGCCACCACCATGAATATAGGAGAAAATTTGCACAGGTGTTGTGTGTGTGTGTGTGTGTGTGTGTGTGTGTGTGATCCTGTATCATTGTGTGAAGGCATGTAGGAGGGTATTGTTCATATGGATGTCCTCTCTGTGTAGGTGAGGGTGTGGGTATGGGTATTGGTGTGGGTATGGGTATGAGTGTGGATGTGGGTATGAGAGGGGGTGGGTACAGGTGTGGATGTGGGTATGGTTATCGGTTGGATGTGGGTATGGGTGTGGATGTGGGTATGGGTATTGGTTGGGTATGGGTGTGGGTGGGTTTGGGTGTGGATGTGGGTATGGGTATCGGTTGGATGTGGGTATGGGTGTGGGCGGGTACGGGTATGGATGTGGGTATGGCTATCGGTTGGATGTGGGTAGGGGTGACGGCAGCTTTGGAAGTGAGACCGGACCACACGCCGCTCGCCCTTTTATGGACGCCGAGTGGCGGGAACAGGCGGGGTGCGCACGGCGTGGTTACGTGACGCGACGTTGCCACATCGCCGTTTCAACTTTCAAATTTGTTAACGACGGCGTCTATGTGCCGACCAGTCCCGTGGGTGTCACGTGGGTGTCCCGTCCTTTCCCGTTTTTTGGCGGTTGGCCCGTCCTGAGGGGTTTGTTTTTGCATACCAAAAATGTTCGCCGCCTTCGCTTCCGCGGCCTGTGTTGTGGCATCGCTGTACGTTCATGAACCGACCATACCCGTTTATGTCGGCGTCCTAGCACGTTTGCATAAGAATTCAGTGGTCGGGGAAGGACGGGAGCTCAGGACGGGTATGTGTGAACCGAGATTTAGCATGACTGGTAATATGGTCCTTCCAACTGAGAGCAGCATATATATATATATATATATATATATCTGTACCTACCTCTAGCATCTATCCATTTATCTTTTTCTCGGAAATAATATTCTTTCTGTTCTCTTGTCGATCCCAAACATCGCTCTTAGATGATGCTGTCACTCTCCATATAATATCTGACCTTGTTCCCTGCCCTACCTAGCCCTACCATCCAATGTGTCTTACCCTGTTACCCACCCTGCCTCACCCTGTTACCTTCCCTGCCTCACCCTGTTACCGTCCCTGCCTCACACTGTTACCCATCCTGTCTCACCCTGTCACCCTCCCTGTCTCACCCTGACACCCTCCCTGCCTCACCCCGTTACCCTCCTTTCCTCACCCCGTTACCCTCCCTACTTCACCCTGTCACCCTCCCTACCTCACCCTGTTACCCTACCTGCCTCACCCTGTTACCCTCCCTGCCTCACCCTGTTACCCTCCCTGCCTCACGCTCTCACCGTCCCTGCCTCACACTGTTACCCTCCCTGCTTCACCCTGTCACCCTCCCTGCCTCACCCTGTTACCCTTCCTACCTCATCCTATTACCCTCCCTGCCTCACCCCGTCATCCTCCCTGTCTCACCTTGTTACTCTCCCTGCCTCACCCTGTTACCCTCCCTGCCTCACCCTGTTACCCTCCCTACTTCACCCTGTCACCCTCCCTACCTCACCCTATTACCCTCCCTGCCTTACCCTGTTACCCTCCCTACCTCACCCTGTTACCCTCCCTGCCTCACCCTGTTACCCTCCATACATCACCCTGTCACCCTCACTGCCTCACCCTGTTACCCTTCCTGCCTCACCCTGTTACCCTCCCTACCTCACTCTGTCACCCTCCGTGCCTCACCCTGTTACTCTCCCTGCCTCACCCTGTTCACCTCCCTACCTCACCCTGTTTTCCTCCCTACATCACCGTTACCCTCCCTACCTCACCCTGTCACCCTCCCTGCCTCACCCTGTCACCCTCCCTGCCTCACCCTGTTAGCCTTCCTGTCTCACCATGTTACCCTCCCTGCCTCGCCCTGTTCACCTCCCTACCTCCCCCTGTTTTCCTCCCTACCTCACCCTGATGCCTTCCCTACTTCACCCTGTTACCCTCCCTTCCTCACCCTGTCACCCCCCCTGTCTCACCCTGTTACCCTCCCTACCTCACCCTCCCTACCTCACCCTGATACCTTCCCTACCTCACCCTGTTACCCTCCCTTCCTCACCCTATTACCCTCCCTGTTACCCTCCCTACCTCACCCTGTTACCCTCCCTGTCTCACTGTTACCCTCCCTGCCTCACCCTGTTACCCTCCCTGCCTCACCCTGTTACCCTCCTTGCCTCACCCTATTACCCTCCCTGCCTCACCCTGTTACCCTCTCTGCCTCACGCTGTTACCCTCCCTGCCTCACCCTGTTACCCTCCCTGCCTCACACGTACCCTCCCTGCCTCACACTGTTACCCTCCCTGCCTCACCCTGTTACCCTCCCTACCTCACCCTGTTACATAAGAACATAAGAACATAAGAAAATGGGAGTCTGCAGAAAGCCGATTGGCCTAAGCAAGGCAGATCCCTGTCCCACACAACTCCAATTACAAAGCCCAATTATAGGTTCAACACTCTAATACCCTGAGGATCATCTTACCAAAACGGTTAGAGATTAACGCAGGATTACGGGGTCTGCAGAGCGCTGATTGGCCCAACCTGGCTGATCCCCCTTCACACCCAACCCTTCTCGTCCATAATTATGCTTATCCAATTTTATCTTAAAGCTCCCTACCGTTTTTAATCCCACTATAGCACTTGGTAGTCCATTCCACCCATCTACAACTCTGTTACCAAACCAATATTTGCCTATATCTTTTCTGAAACGAAATTTATCTAATTTGAAACCATTGGTACAAGTTCTTTCGCTATCACTGAGCTTTAGTACATCATTTTGTCATGTTCCCTTTGTTAATCCCACTAACCCACTTGAACACCTCTATCATATCCCCTCTAACTCTGCGTCTCTCTAACGAATGTAAATCTAATTTCTTCAACCTTTCTTCATACGGAAGATTTCTAATATTATGGATCATTTTTGTCATTCTACGCTGAACGCTCTCCAATGAATCTATGTCCATTCTGTAATAAGGACACCAAAATTGGACAGCATAATCCATATGGGGTCTCACTAATGACAAGTAAAGTTATAAGATAACATCAGCAGTTCTGTTACTCACACTCCTAGAGATGAACCCGAGAATCCTCTTTGCCTTATTACGAACGCTTATACACTGTTTTCTAGGCTTCAACTCATTGCTAACAAACACACCTAGATCTTTCTCGCAGTCTGAATTTTCTAATTCTAAATTAGCTAGTTTATATTTAACATTTGTTTGCATCTTCCCTATCTTTAATACCTTGCATTTGTCAATGTTAAACTTCATCTGCCAATTTACTGACCATTCATGTAATGTATCTAGATCCCTTTGGAGGCACTCTATATCGCTATCTGAATCAATTGATCTCCCCATTTTAGTATCGTCTGCGAATTTACTTATCCTACTAGTTATACCTAAATCTAGGTCATTTATGTATATAAGAAACAACAGGGGACCTAATACCGATCCTTGGGGGACACCACTTTTGACTGCTCCCCACTCTGACTTGGTACCATTTATGCTGACTCTCTGTTTCCTACCAATTAGCCATGACCTAATCCATCCCAACAACGACCCTCCTATTCCATGTGCCTCAACCTTTCTCATCAATCTCTCATGAGGGACTCTGTCGAAAGTTTTACTGAAATCTAAATATATAATATCATATGACTTGTCACTATCTACTGCTTCATATACCTCTGAGAAAAAGCTAGGCAAATTAGTAAGGCAATAACGTCCCTGAGTGAATCCATGCTGAGAAGAATTTATTAAGTTAAATTTTACTAAGTTGCTTCTAATTTTCCTAGCAATAATAGACTCTAGCAACTTTCCTATGATTGATGTGACTAATGGGACGGTACTTGGATGCTATCGATTTATCACCTTTTTTGAAGATCGGAACTACATTTGCAAGCTACCAAGCTTCTGGAACTAAACCTGTTTCTTATGACTTGTTAAATAAAAATTCTAATGGGCTACTTAACTCAACCCTGCATTCTTTGAATACTCTAGCATATACCTCGTCAGGACCAGGCGATTTTTGAGGTTTCAGTCTGTCAATTTCCTTAAGCACATAATTTCTACTTATACTAACTGTACTTAACATATTTTCTATACTATCACTATATACCATATTGACTTCTGGAATCTGTGCCAAATTTTCATTAGTGAAAACGGAAAGAAACTGACTATTTAATGTACTGCACATTTCTAAATCATTTTCTGTTATTTCTCCTATTGAAGTTTTTAGGGGGCCTATTACATCTCTAACTTTAGATTTATATAGTTGGTAAAAAGCTTTAGGGTTATTTTTTGAGTCACTGGCTATCCTTATTTCATAATTTCTTTTTGCTTTCCTGATTTCCTTATGGACCTGTCTTGATAGAGTCTGATAGTATATATGTAAATTATTTTCGCCTTTCTTTATTTTTCGATATATTCCTTTCTTTTTTCCTATAAGATCTCTTAGCTTATTAGTCATCCATTTTGGTTGGTTCTGCGTCGATCTAAATCTTCTTTTAGGGATATATTTATTTTGAGCATTGTGGAGTGAAGCAATAAACTGGTTATATGTAGGTGGCAAGTTTTACTCTGGCATATCCTGACTTAATTGCTTAACAATAGGGTCCACCTTTAAGTCTCTTCTTAGCCCACCATAATCGGCTTTTCTGAAATCTGGGATAAGTGTCGTATTCTCTTTAGCATTCCCTGTCCATTGTATATTAACATAAATAGATATATGATCGCTATTTCCTAGGTGGTCACCAATCTCTACATTATTTATCATATGTTCATTGTTACTGAAAACTAAATCAAGAATATTAATACCTCTAGTCGTCGTATCTATGAATTGAAATAAAAAACTATCTTGTACTACCTCAATAAACTCTACTGAATTGGAGTCGCCTATTACCCTCCCTGCTTCACCCTGTTACCCTCCCTGCCTCACCCTGTTACCCTCCCTACCTCACCCTGTTACCCTCCCTGCCTCACCCTGTTACCCTCCCTGCCTCACCCTGTTACCCTCCCTGCCTCAACCTGCACCACCCTCCCTGCCTCACCCTGTTACCCACCCTGTCACCCTCCCTGCTGATGTTGGCGCCGCAAGGTTTTCTTACGCTAAAATGCGTATTCCATTTGCATGCCATCAAGTTGACTTATCAAATTTGGATTCAATAAGCCAACTTTGGTGCGGCGCATTATAGAGCATTCGATAACCCAAGGCAAGTCATAGTCAATATTTTCTCCAATAGATTACCATGTTTTCCTGTAACAACCTTTATCAGTAAACAAAAGAAAACACACACACACACACACACACAAACATCTGAAATAATAACTGATAAAGCAGCACTATTCGGAATGTTCATTGATTAGAACAAGAGACTATTTATTTTTCAAGATCCGTCTGAATCATTATTTTGCATATATTTGTGCTGTGTGTACACCCACACATTCTCTCTCTCTCTCTCTCTCTCTCTCTCTCTCTCTCTCTCTCTCTCTCTCTCTCTCTCTCTCTCTCTCTCTCTCTCTCTCTCTCTCTCTCTCATACTTCATAGGATCAATTCTATAGTATGATTGCCCAGTTCCTTGTATGAAACTCGAAATGCTCTCTCTCTCTCTCTAAGCGCAGATAAATGTGACTACTTCTATTAATATAACCGATTCTACAATAGCGCACACGTTATACCATCACAGTATACAACAGATTTAATAGACATGTTACTGGTCCTTAATGTACCAGTACCTCTATTAAATGTTTTCTAATAAACTGTCTTCGTAGCCCAATGGATAAATGCACTGAATTTCGGTGTGAGCATCCTAGGTTCGAATCCCTGGACTGCCACATGTGTTTGTTGATTTCATTAATTGAGTTTAGGAGTAAAGTCGGTTGGTGGAGGTAACATATAACAATATTAAACTACTATTTACATATATATTGCAAGCCAATTCACCATTTGAAGTCAAAACAGGATGGTCCTGGTACTGCTACCTCATTATCTACGTGTGTCAATGTTGTTAAGGGGGCCCACCTCTCTTCTTTTTTTTTCTCTTTCTCTCCCTCTCTCTTTGGCTTGCATCCATTCGGCCCCATTCAGCCTACTGTTTCAAGATGCTTACCCCCATCCAGGTGTCAATATTTTCCCGCGAGCCAGCATGTATATATATATTTTTTGACAGCAAGCTAAATTTGTAAATTTTTCGATAGAAAAATGTCTCCGGCGAAGCCGGATTTCTCCATACAATGCTGGCTCGCTATCGCTCGCCAGGAAGAAATTTACACCTGGATGGGGATAAACGTCTTAAAACAGTAGGCTGAATGGGGCCGCATGGATACAAGCCAACGAGAGAGGGAGAGAAAGAAAAAAAAGCGAGGTGGGCTCCCTTAATGTCGATACGACTAATCCAATTCTCTCAAGATATAATAGAGTCAATCTGATTAGCGAGCCTAACTGGTGATGTCTCATTCCGGGTACTACAGATCACCTGGGCTGTTGTTCTGCTCTGTAATGATCTCCCCTAGTCTTGAATAGAAGCATTGGACACTGGGACATATCCAATATAATGGAGTAAAACTACCTTAACCCCTTCTGTACCGGTAACGTCTTTTATATTTTGTTTCAGCTGTATTTAGACGATTTTATGAAGCTTAGGAAGATATATCATCATATATGATAGCTAAAAGGATACATTGAGATAATCTGTAGCCTTTTAATGGGTATATGTCCTTCCTAAGCTGTACAAAATCGTCGAATTGTTGCCAGAATATAATGAAAAGTACATCACCGGTACAGAAAGGGTTATAATTATGTAAGATCATCTCCATAACACAATGATTAATGGATAAAAAACACCATCTGAGGAAGAGCATATATATATATTAAGAGCACTTAAATATCTGGACGGATATTTAAGGCCTCCTATGTATCAGCATTTGTTAGTGACCTGATGAAGCTATCTGCGAAACGTTGTCAATAAAGTGCTCTTCCTCAGATGGTGTTTTTTATCCATTCTGTCTACTTTTCAAGTACCACTCAACAATGATTAATGTTTGCTCATTCGTGTATGCTAAATAGCAGGTGAATTATTGCTGTAGGTGTCTGTTATTAGGTCGAATATTCGGTGTTTGTGTTCATAATGCTCTTGCACTTACATTCACACAAGTTCCAATAGACGTCCTAAGGGGGCCCACCTGTTTTTGTTTTCTCTCTCTCTCTCCCTCTCTGAGTTGCATCCGTTCGGCCCCATTCAGCCTACTGTGTTGAGACTTTTATCCCCATCTAGGTGTTGATTTTTTCCTGGCGAGCGGTAGCGAGCAATCATATGGCATAACATGTTTTTGACAGCAGGCTAAATTTGTACATTTTTCATTAGAAAAATGTCTCGGGCGAAGCAGGTTTTCTCCATACAATGCTGGCTCGCTAGCACTCGCCAAGAAAAAAAACGAGACTTGGATAGGGATAAACGTCTTAAAACAGTAGGCTGAAAGGGGCCGAATGGATACAAGCCAGAGAAAGAGAGAAAAAAACAGGTGACCCCCTATAAGCACCCTATATTGTAAACACTCTACAGGTATATACATATTGGTTCACACACATCATAATACAACGTTTATCATTGGATGGACTAGTGAGGAATGAACGCACATGCATTCACGTACACACACATACAAGCACAAACATATACACATGTTCACGTATGAGTACACACACACAAAAACATCAAACACCCGAAACAACAGAATCTACGGACCGCGCAACTCAAACATCGACTATTGTAGGCATGGGAAATGAAAATGGAAAACGGAAGGTACAGCAGAACAATAAAGCAAATGTACACTCGGTCAAAACAGTATCTGCACCCCTACCCTGATAATCTGGTGTGTACAGTTCGGTAGGGTTGGCATCTCTCTCTGCAGCAATATCCATCTATACTACTACCTACCTATACTACCTACGACCTACGACCTATACTACCAAGCTGTACACACCAGATTATCAGGGTAGGGGTGCAGATACTTTGTTGACCGAATGTACGGACCCAAATTCCGACAATTGTGGACGTGGGAAATGAAAATGCAAAGTTAAGGGGAGGCACACTGTTTTTCTGGACCCCCTTCTCCCTAATGTTTAGTCCCATTATGTTTTAGATTTTTAGACGTTCGGCCCATTTGTTTGGCAATTTTAAGACCTTTCGTCCCATTTCGTTATAAATGTTAAGACCTATCGTGCCATTTAGGTGTCGATTTTTTCCTGGCGAGTGATAGCGAGCCTGTAATTATAAGAGGAACTGGCCTTCGGCCGGGACATTTTTCTACCGATAAATGTACAGATTTATCATGAAGGGGGGTCTAGGGGATGTTTGTCTATGTTTGAGGGATGTCTAGCGAGGAAACTAAGAATGAATGAATGAATTTATAGGCCAAAAAAGCAGTCAGTGTCCCCTTAAAGCAGAACAAATAAAACAGTAAATTCTACAGAACGCCATAACCAAGTGTCAAATAGTGTAGATGCGTGAAATGAAACTACAATAAAGAATGTAAAGCAGAACAAGAAAAACAGTTAATTCTACGAAACGCACTACCGAAACATCAAATATTGTAGATGCGGGAAATGTAAATATAATATAGCATGTAAATTATACCTAGAAAAGCCTACGGAACGCAATACCCAAACTTCGGCTATAGAAAACGTGGGAAATTTGATATTTATATGTTTTTTCCAACAACCAACTTCACTTCTAAACTAAATTAATGAAATCAACAAATACATGTGATATAACATACAAATAAGCCAAACAACAAAACAAGATTAAAAGCAACTCTAAATGAGAACTACGCTACAATTGTTTGACTGTCACTGGAATTATCGGAAAGCTGTCTTACCGTTCTGAAGGTTTAATCAATTCAGAACTCGACTTCTTTGTCTAAAAAATTATCTTGCATAACACCATCTCAATTCTATGCATATACAACTGAATTATCCACCACTAAATTTCCGATTATTTTATTTATGAATTTTGTTTTCGTAACCTAGCGTTCACAAAACAAAGTAGCAAAATGGAACCAAAGTTTTAACACAGATATACTGAATATATATATATATATATATATATATATATATATATATATATACTATACATACATACAGTATATATATATATATACATATATATACAGTATATATATATACATATATTATATATATATATATATATATATATATACATATATATATATATATATATATATATGTATACAGTATATATATATATATAATTATATACAGGGTGTTCCAGTAATGCTTTTCATAAATTATATGGTGGACTCATCAGACAAAAATAAGAATAAATTACTCTATGAACATGAGGTTGAGTATTTATAATAACGGAGTTATTACATGATTTAAGTTAACGATAGATACAATGCCATTCAGTCCAAGGGGTAATGTTGCCATATTAGTGGATTATATCCATTTGGCCTTCGCTATCGCTTGCTAGCCTCAAGATAGTGAGCACTAGCGATCTGACTTTTCGGTAGAAAAATATGTCCGGCTTCGCCGGATTTGATTTTTCTACCGAAAACATCAGCCTGGGTGATGGCAAAGTAACAAAGAATAATATTTTTTCGCATAGGTTTAAACTTCTGGAAATTAATGGGTAATCCTAATAAATAGGATGATTTCTTATTTAAACTTACGTCCGCCGCCGCACTCGTGTTATTGGTGAGAACTTCTCGGCCCTCTCACTGCCACTCGTTGGCGGCAACCGGAGTAAGGTATGTCCCATAATACTGTGAATTTTGCTCTGTTACCCAACCAGCGGGGGTGTAGGGGCGGCAGCCCCCTCCCATAATACTAGGATAGGTTAGGTAAGGTTGTTAGGTTAGGCTAATGTTTTGGTTTAATGTTATTTTAATATCACGAATTTTGTTGATATATTTGAAGATAAATAATGAATCTATATGCTCTAAAGATCATAAGAAAATTTGTTTTAACCCTCGGCAAAACCTAATAAAAAAGTATGGTACTAAAATATATTTTTCGTAACAAGGTTGTCAATACGGTACTTCCAGTTATCGATAGCTCTAAAGATCATATGAAAATATGTTAAACCCTCGGAAAACCGTAATATAAAAGTATGGTAGTAAAATTTAATTTTCGTAACAAGGTTGCCAATACGGTACTTTCCCGTTATCAATGTAGGCTACAATCAAAGCTGAAGATTGCAGAGTAAACACCGTAGACTTCATCGACTTTCTTTCACCTTCGTATAATCGACAGCCATTTTTTTTTTTTTTTTTTTACTAAGGGATTAGTACTCAACCAGCGGGGGTGTGGGGGCAGCAGCCCCCACCTATAATACTAGGTTAGGTTAGGTAAGGTTGTTAGGTTAGGCTAATGTCTTTTCAAATCACTATCGGTGATGTGTCTCAACATCGATTAATAGGCCTAATGGGGAAAATAGGTTTTCCCGAATTTCTAATTAATTACAAACACTATATATTGATGCAAATGAACAATTTCTTTTATAAAAAAACACTCGGAAAATTTGTGGTATTAAAATAACATTTTTCCAATGTTTTTAACCCCTCATTTTCCCTGAACTTCATAGCCCTCCCCACTAGTGGGGAGCGTGTTTTTAGATTGTTGGATAATGGGTAAATACTCATTTCAGCTCCTCTTCAGTATAAAACAACACTATATCTGAAGGAAACATTAAAAAAAAACTAAATAAAACTTACTGAAATTGCTGTCGGTCCAAAAAGTCAGGTTTACCAATTTTATTGACCGATGTATTTTAGAGTTGAATTTAAGTAAACACCTGCAAATAGAGGCATACATATAATGTATATCTGAATAATATAATTGAGCAATCACTTGTGGTTTTGTGTTTATAATTAAAAATATAGGCTAGGCTACATACACATACATAATTCGGTATATATCCAGTTTAACACCGGGGACGATTTTTACAAGTAATATATAGACTATATTGGGAAAATATTAAGGAAGCCACCCACCAATTATTTTCATTATTTTTTGTTTTGTTTTAGTTTATTTGCATCAATATATAGTGATTGACATTAGTTTCAACCTCCGCTAAAATCGTTTTCCCCTTTATCCAACAGATGACGCGATTTTGAGCCTATTGGGGATACTTTAAAGCCTTTGTTACCATCAGGGGTATTTAGAAACCTTTAATTTAGTTACTTCAACCTCTACACTTGTCTTTGAGTTAGCTGTGGGCAGAAAACTAATTTTGGAGAGGTAATTATAAGAGTAAGAGAACTCTATTTCGTATTGCTAATCTGGCAACCTCTGCGTCATAAATGCGTGAAAGGGGTTAAGACACGGCGCCCGATAGTGGGGAGGGCTATGAAGATCAGGGAAAATGTGGGGTTAAAGACATAAAAAGGCAATATAATGGCTTTTATGATGACAGTTGGCTCGGGTTTTGTTGTTTTTCAACTTGAGAAAACCCCAAAATGAAAAAACCCGAGCCAAGTTTTGGCAAAAGTTGGCTCGGATTTTAAGACTTTTCGATTATCTTCAAGGACACAACATTCGCCTTATTAGAAACAATTTATTAGGAAAAATATGGACCAATAGACTTGCCATATTTTTCTCATTATAGTCCACATGGAGGAATTTCGTAATCGACACTTGAAAAAACCCGATTTCACAGAAAAATACACCAAAAATCTGTAAAAAAATTCCAATAGCGGGGGTGTGGGGGCGGCAGCCCCCACCCATAATACTAGGATAGGTTAGGTAAGGTTGTTAGGTTAGGCTAATGTCCTTTCAAAGGGGTATAGGCTAGTAAACACTAGGATAGCCTATACCTGGTCAGAGGTAAGAAGAAGAAGAAGAGGAGTCCTGCTGTAGTCTCCTTGAATGTTACCGATTTTTCAGCTGCATAAAAGACAGTAAGTGCAAAAAAGAAGTTGGCTCGTTTTTTTTTTTTTTTTTTTAACCTAACCTAACCTAACCTAACTAGCGGGGTGGCGTCTGTGGGAAACACTGGACAAATATCGTTACAGGTTACAGGTTCTAGGTTCTGTATCTCCCTTAATAGATTTTTTCGAGGGTTGACACTTATTTTAACATGGAGTATAGGTTATATTACATCCTAAATTAAATTTTGTAAATCTGTGAAAATTCTTGGGTTGTTTATATAATAGAAGTTACTGTGGGACACGTAATATGTTGAAGGGGGAGCTCTGCCCCCTCTAAACACCCGTCACTTATGTTATCATAATCTGTTGTACTTCATAGGGGGTCCAATTAAGGAGAAAGTGAATTAACAGACGAAATTAGGCCGCAAATTACAATAACATAGCGGGCCGCCGGTTATGGGAGAATTTTTACACATAATTTTCACTGTTAATTTTCTCCCTTAATCGATTTTTCCAAATGATCAAACTTACATAAAAATGAAGTACAGTTTATAGGGATTCCAACATGCATTTCAAAATTGTCATGAAAATTGGTGGGTGGTTTGCTTAATATATACCCTATTTTGTTACCTTTTTTAAACATAATTGTAGGTGTTATTTTATGAACCCCTTCGGAAATTGTAAAACAAGTCATAGGTAGGCCTACTTATTACCGAAACTACCACTATTTTGTTCTTAACATTTGAAACCAATTATAGGTTTAAAATAAGAATATTGTGAAAATCATATTGACATTTGTTTCAACCACCGGAAATGCATTTTATGTGTACTATATATAGAGCACTACAAAAAGCAAAGGAAAATTTGGTAAGATTAGGAGTAGTGGGCGTACCACTATTGACAGGACACATACGGGCGCACTATTTCGAGTTTTCACTAGTGTTTTCCATTATTATTCTTTGTTACAAGGGTCTTTTAACTTCACATTATGTTGTTTCCTAAACAACATTAAAATATTTACCCCGATAGGTGGGGAGGGCATGAAATATATCAGGGAAAGAGAGGGGTTGAAAAACTCTATGGATAGAAAAACCCGTGGTGGTCAAGGGTGGTGGTCGTGTGTATCCGAACACATTCACAGTCGAAAAAGCGTCTGTGATTGGCTGAAAGGAATGAGTATCGTGACGTCACGTCCACTATGAGTGGCGGGCATATTTAAATAACCCTGATCACCTACCGAGTTTGATATTGTTGAGGCAAACAATAATGAGAAGGCAAAACGGTTAATATACAGGAGACGCAACAACGTGTTTTTCAGGTATTTTTTTTTGTTTATTTTTTATTTTTTTTTGGTGTTTTAGTCGAATCTAGTGATGAAATTGAATGGGAATTAAGCATTTACCCATTATCCATCAATCTAAAGACACGCCCCCCCCCGATAGTGGGGAGGGCTATGAAGATCAGGGAAATTGAGGGGTAAAAAGCGTATAGAACACGATAATACACATTTGTAACCAAAATTTGGCTCGGGTTTTGTCAATTTCCAGACCCATAAAATCCGACTTTTTGAAAACCCGAGCCAAGTTTTGACGAAAGTTGGCTCGGATTTAACTAATATAAAAATGAAAATAACACAGTAACCTTATTAAAATGTTGGCTCCGGTTTTGTAAATTTCCATACCCATATAACCCGACATTTTGAAAACACGAGCCAAGTTTTGACGAAACTTGGCTCGAATTTTACTAATTTTCATGTTAAAATTACACAGTAACATTAATAAAATCTTTGTTTGGGTTTTCATAGGGTTAACATTAGCCTAACCTAACGAAGTAAGAATGGGGTTAACATTAGCCTAACCTAACAACCTTACCTAACCTAACCTAGTAAGAATGGGGTCAACATTAATCTAATCTAACCTAACCTAGTAAGAATGGGGTTAACATTAGCCTAACCTAACAACCTTACCTAACCTAACCTAGTAAGAATGGGGTTAACATTAGCCTAACCTAACAACCCAACCTAACCTAACCTAACCTAACCTAGACCCAGTACGTTGGATACAAGACTAGCCCTTGAATGCCAGCTACTAAGGGTTCAAAGTACCCAGTACGTAGGATACAAAAATAGCCCTTGCATGCCAGTTTAAACCTATGCAAAAAAAATCTTTTCCTTTATGTTACTTTGCGATCACCCATTAAGATTCCCGAGCTAGCTGTGGTCCGGCTCCTTTATATTGTCCCAACCAACCAACTAACCTTAATGAACAGAGGAGGTACTGGTTTGAGTGGCTGCCTGGCTGGCCGCTGGAGGCTCGATCACCACTCATCTTGGTCAACAGCTGGTGGATTTTTGTTTCAAATTAGTCCATATAAAAAAACTGTATGTGCATTTCAAAACCAGCTGTCCTCGTCGGCTGTTTTGGAACACTGATTATTGCACTTTGGACAGTTTACACTTATTGGAAGGCAAAAATGTCTTAAGCAGCCTCAGTGTTTTTAAAGACAGTGGAAAAAGCTTTGATCGGCTCACACCCTCTACACAAGCTGGGCAGAGTCAAACTGATAGCTTATATCCCGGGCCACCTGTTTTCCAAATCATGGCATCACCTGATTGGTCGATAGACATCTTGTGTCAGTGAACTCGAGTACTCTTGGCATGAATTAGGTAGGGTGATTACTTTGGCCACGACGCCACCAGTATAGCTCATTGCATTCGCCACCAGATGTCTCAGTTGTTGACTGACAGTCACGCAAAAGAGGTCTCCCAGAAGAAGACGAAAAAGAAGAAGTATAAACAAACCCTTAAAACGTAAATATCCATATAATATGTATTATGTTAGTTTACTGGGAATGACACCTACATCAAAAATTTGGAAAAAAATCGCTTAATCACATGCTATTGAGCTTAATATGTTACCAATATTGTAGCGCCTCCTGTATATTGACCGGCAAAACCCACTTGTAACAAAGAAAATTAATGGGAAATGCTAGTGAAAACTCAAAATAGTGCATCCATTACTATATGTGTGCTGTCAATAGTGGTGCGACCGCTGGCCTATTTGAACTTTACTACCGCTACTACGATTGTTGTTTCTGAGACCTAGTATATTAACCTAACCAAACAACCCAACCTAACCAAATCTAGACCTAGTACGTGGGATATAAAACTAGCCCTTGCATGCCAGCTACTGCAAGTTGCTAGTACCTATAGGTACGTGGGATATAAAACTAGCCCTTGCATGCCAGCTACTGCAAGTTGCTAGTACCTATAGGTACGTGGGATATAAAACTAGCCCTTGCATGCCAGCTACTGCAAGTTGCTAGTACCTAGGTACATGGGATATAAAACTAGCCCTTGCATGCCAGCTACTGCAAGTTGCTAGTACCTAGGTACGTGGGATATAAAACTAGCCCTTGCATGCCAGCTACTGCAAGTTGCTAGTACCTAGGTACGTGGGATATAAAACTAGCCCTTGCATGCCAGCTACTGCAAGTTGCTAGTACCGAGGTACGTGAGATATAAAACTAGCCCTTGCATGCCAGCTACTGCAAGTTGCTAGTACCTAGGTACGTGAGATATAAAACTAGCCCTTGTATGCCAGCTACTGCAAGTTGCTAGTACCTAGGTACGTGGGATATAAAACTAGCCCTTGCATGCCAGATACGGGGTGGAGTGGGTAGGCCCACTAAACCTATGTTATGCAAATAGTCAACTTTGAGGAGACATTAGCCTAACCTAGCAACCTTACCTAACCTATCCTATCCTAGCTATTATAGGTGGGGGCTGCCGCCTATATCTAACAGCTACTAACCTTTACCAAATGTTGTGATGAGTTGATGTCCTCAGAAAATACAATAACTTCGCGAATCGTAAAACAATAACCTTAACACACCCATTCCACACTCGTTCAAGATGGCAACCAACTTGAACTGACCAACAAATAATAAATTACTGTATGCTATGATGAGCAGGATTGGCAAACAAAAGAACATCAATAATAATAACTCAAATGCGCAACCCGTGACTATAGATATTATGGTTCAATGTTGTTTTAATACCACGAATTTTGTTGATATATTTGAAGATAAATAATGAATCTATATGCTCTAAAGATCATAAGAAAATTTGTTTTAACCCTTGGCAAAACCTAATAAAAAAGAATGGTACTAACATTTCTTTTTCGTAACAAGGTTGCCAATACGGTACTTCCAGTTATCGATAGCTCTAAAGATCATATGAAAATGTGTTAAACCCTCGGAAAAACCTAATATAAAAGTATGGTACTAAAATTTAATTTTCGTAACAGGTTGTCAATACGGTACTTTCCCGTTATTAATGTACAATCAAAGCTGAAGATTACAGAGTAAACACCGTAGACTTCATCGACTTTTCTTTCACCTTCGTATAATTGACAGCTTTTTTTTTTGTATTTATTAAGGGATTAGTACTCAACCAGCGGGTGTGTGGGGGCGGCAGCCCCCTCCCATAATACAAGGTTAGGTTAGGTAAGGTTATTAGGTTAGGCTAATGTCTTTTCAAATCACTATCAGGGGGGGGGCTGTGTCTCAACATCGATCGATAGGCCTAATGGGGAAAATAGGTTTTCCCGAGATTTCTAATTAATTACAAACACTATACATTGATGCAAATGAACAATTTATTTTATAAAAAACACTGAAAATTCGTAGTATTAAAATAAAAACATTCCGATATTATTCGCATACTAGCTCTTATATTCTAGACGACGTCACGATAAACCCTGTGTTTGGATGTCTGCACAGTGACTTGAAGCGTATATCGACTCTGGGTTTGTTTACATGTTGGCGAAAAGAAGAGTGGTAGAGGAGGACTGTATTTATAGGTATATGTACACTTATACATATTCTGCCACATACTTAATTGCATATCAAGGTGTAGACGATCTTTCAAACTACAAGATAGTGGGGTTAAATATGGAATTACAATAAACATAATGGAAATAATGTGTACGTCCACTACTCCTAATCATACCGAAAATTTGATATCATTAAAGACGTCTTTTGCCGCACTATTAGAAACAATTTATTAGGGAAAATAGGGACCTATACAGTAGACTTGCCATATTTTACTCAATATAGACCGCATGGAGGAATTTCGAGTATAACTTTATTTAAATACCACAAATTGTTTTGGTAAGATCCTGTGTAGCGGGAGGAACTGTGGTAAGAGTTACCGACCAACCAGTGACGGGCCCCATCGATGATTATTAGTGTGTTACCACTTTCATGAACGATACTT
This sequence comes from Paralithodes platypus, assembly GCA_032716605.1. Taxonomy (NCBI): domain Eukaryota; kingdom Metazoa; phylum Arthropoda; class Malacostraca; order Decapoda; family Lithodidae; genus Paralithodes; species Paralithodes platypus. The sequence goes on from CM064504.1 coordinate 58,082,909, forward strand.
TGTTGGTGTATATGTACTTACCTTCGCAAATTCGTGATAAGTGAAATACGAGAAACTGTAAAAAATACCTCCCTGTCGATGGCCGCGGCGCAATAGTACACAATGGCCGTCGTTCGGGAGCTCTTACCCTCAAGCTTTCAGTCGAACGTCACTACACCTAGCGGACTTTTTATGAATCATGAACCATAACATGAACCAATCACAATGCTTCTCATCACTCATGGAACGAATCACAGCCTTCCATCAAAGTATCAACCAATCACACACTCTTTCAGTCATCACGTCACGCCCCTTGCCAGGCCAGCCCGGCTCAGTTTGAACATGGAGCCCGAACACGGAGGTCGTATGTGCTACGATTTTTTCAGGTAATTTGTTGTAGTTTTGTAGTTTTATTTCCCAGATCAGTCTCATGATGGAGCTCGTATGTGGTGGCTGTAGTCCTACACCGAATGTTATTATTAAGACTACGCATTTTGAGAACATTCCTAGCCTTAAAGTGTTTGAAGACCACAGTGTTTTGCCCAAGAGTTTAGCGTGTCTTAATTGTCAAAGGCAGTGTACTCGCAGATTTGTACTGAAAAAAAAAAATGGAGACATAGACAGAAATCTGTGGCTCTGTAATTACTCCTTCTTTCTTAACAAAACCAAAAAAACCCGTGTTTGTGGTTATAGTGTGGCTCATTACAAAGGCATTTTTTTACACCAAACCAAGTTACAGGCCTGGCAGGTGCTTGGTTTTATCATTTTGTTTGTGGAAAAGGATTTCTCACATAGAAAAGCCACTTTAACCCTTAATTAGCGGCGAGCAACATAAGTCGAGTTAAATAAAGCTGGACTATGTGGCGGCGCTCGACATAGGTCGAGTGGCAATTTCAGCACGTAATGTGGCTGAGAGAGAGAGACAAGTGGTGGCAGGAGACTAGCGAGCGTATGACTGCTCCAGACCACCGCGGCGAACCTACTGACACAAATCTCAGCTCCCTCCTCCCTCTCTCACTCGCTACATACTCAATTATGTACCGAAACTACCGAATTACCTGCTTTTTGCACTCGCGTTGCACGGTTATTGCAAGAAAACTATCCATCATACAAGGATCGTTATGGTGTCATTCGAAAGCTCTGTTTATGCCCTTTCAGGGATAGGTACTTGTTTTACGTTCTGGGTCTTATTTAGGCATGAAAATGATCACGTAAACAGCCCTATTTTGGCTAAAAACACCCCGCTGTGCGGTACATATAAATAAACCGCATAGGCCGCTCGTAAGGTGTTAAATTTGGACATATCCAGGAAAACGACCTCCAGATTGGAGGTCGGGGATATAGCGGGGGTGTGGGGGCGGCAGCCCCCACCCATAATACTAGGTTTGGTTAGGTTAGGTTAGGTTAGGCTAGGTTAGGCTAATGTTAACCCCATAATACTAGGTTAGGTTAGGTTATTTGGTCAGGTTAATGACAAAACTTGGCTCGGATTTCATGGATTTAGCGGGGGTGTGGGGGCGGTAGCCCCCACCCATTATACTAGGTTAGGTTAGGTTAGGTTAGGTTAGGCTAATGTTAACCACATTCTTACTGGCTTCATCCATGTTGAAAAACAAAAAAACCCGAGCCAACTTTCGAAATGAGGTTACTGTGATTTTGGACTCTGAAAAATTGAAAAACCCGAGCCAAGTTTGGTCAAAACTTGGCTCGGGTTTTTCCATTTTCAGGTTTTGTTACTTCTAAATATTGTATTTTCAGAGTTCTTCCAATATTACCCTTTTATTTACGCCTTTTACCCTGCAATTTCCCTGATCTTCATAGCCCTCCCCACTATCGGGGGCCGTGTTTTGAGACTGATGGATAATGGGAAAATAGTAAAATGTGACAGTCCTTGGTATTAAACAACACTGTGTATCAAATAAAAAATGAAAAAAAAAAAAAATTGAAAAACTCGTCACTGGTTGGTGATAAACATTTACCGTAACTGTTTTACAGATGCCTATTTACTAAGAAACATTGAAAAATATGTTTAACCTAACCTAACCAAAACCTAACCTAACCTAACCTAGTATATTAGTGGACTATTTATGAATGTAAAATTTAAAAATACATTGTAACATTACCAAATTAGTGAGATATAAGTACAGGTCGTCCCGCTACACAGGATTATATATTTTGTTTTATCTATTTGAAGATAAATATGGAATCTGGAAAAGATTACCGAAACTACCACTAATTTTTCCATGGTTTTTCATTTTGGTTTTAGGTAGTTTTCATCATTATACAGTAGTTGAAATTAGTTACAATCCCCGGAAAATGTTATTTCTTCCATTATCCAACGATCTTAAACACTTAGATGTAAGTCATTTTCAGAGTAAATATACATTTGTTTTGATAATCTTCAAGTACACTACATCCGCCCTATTAGAAACAATTTATTAGGGAAAATAGGGACCAATAGACTCGCCAAATTTGTCTCAGTATAGTCTGCATGGAGGAATTTCGTTATCGCCACTTGAAAAAACCCGATTACACGAAAAATAACACAAAAATAATGTCCTGCAGGGAAATTGCAGGGTAAAAGCCGAAAATAAGGGGTAATATTAGCCTAACCTAACAACCTTACCTAACCTATCCTAGTATTATAGGTGGGGGCTGCCCCCCCCCCCCCCGCTGGTTTGGTATTAGAATAATAAAAGATTGACGGTCGCCGAAAAAAAAATCGATGAAGTCTAGGGTAATTGCTCTGCAATCTTCAGCTTTGGCAGTGGATAACAAGAGGTAAATATTAACTTTTTCACAGTAATTATAATTCCATTTGCGCCGCTACAGACCGATTTAGGAATGAAGTATGGTATATGACAAATTTATAGAAGCCATATAAATTGATGAGTGTGCTGTGAAACCGGATCTAAAATAATACCAAATACAAATATGAAAACACTGGGAATAATCGTGGTATAAAAATAAATATTTTCCGAATTTCGTTATCGACACTTGAAAAACCCTGATTACACCGAAAAATAAAAATAAAATAATAAGTCCCGACCGCAAACAAAGCGTTGGGCACAATGAATCCTTCGACTTGACCTCCTTCTTCTTCTTGTTTTGAACGATGGGGTGGGTGCGATTCACCCAATAAATGGCGCGAGCGTTACTCGCAAAAACGAAATACCGGCAACCTGTTCTTACCCCTTACAGATCAACATATATTAGGATGACATTAAATCAAGGGGGGGGGGGGGGGGTGAGGGAGGCAGCGCCCCCCTCAACCCATGTATATCCAATTTACCCCACAATTTCCTTACCTACTGTAAAAGCGCGATTCACCCAATAAATGGCGCCATTTGACGCCGTATCTTCAGATTAATGAATAATGGGTAATTTAATGCGAATCCTCCACTCAAACCATGAAAAGCAACAATTTAACACTATATTCCTTAAACAAAAATGTAAAGAAAACTTGGTAAATAAAGCGGCTCTAGTTGTCTTGAATGTTACCGACAATTTGAATATTAATGTCACTAATATTCCCATGGATTATTTTATTTGTCTCAGTTACTTGTCATCAATATATAGTGTTTGGAATTAATTACAAGCCTCGGTAAAACCCATTTTCCCCATTATACAACGATCTTAATTTATATATGTAAAAAATTAGGGTCAAAATTATACAAAATTACACACTACAATAATTGACAGGATGGATGTAGTTACCGGGTGTGCCACTACCGACATACAACATAAATAATCTATAAATACTTAACCTAACTCAAAATCCTAACCTTTAGGTTAGGTTAGGTTAGGTTGTTTGGTTAGGGTAATGTATTTTTGTATCCAAAGGCAGTCAAAATAGACGGGAACATGATGGTGAGCGTCCGCGTAGTGTAAACAAGACGGGCGGTACACCCGGTAACTACATTCTTGCCTAATTGACACTGTACTCAAGAATCTAGTGTATTGTCTTTCTTTTTGTGTTCAATCAACTCACAAAAGGTGTTTCTACAATCTAGTCTACCATTGTTTGTATATTTCATCTAGTTTTATTTTTAGCCTATATATTTTTAGGTTGACATTAAATTTTGTTCACTTGTTTTGCAACTTTGAAGATGTGCTGTGCATGAATGGGGGTGGCTAAAAGAATTCCCCCTCACTACTTTATAGAGTTTTTTATGGGCTTACCAATGGTATATAAATCATTACTGTATGACAAGTTGTTTTTCGATTATATGTATTTCCGAGTTGGAATTTTTTGACATTTTTGTTTTGAGAAAAAGCCTCGCAAACTTCAAAAACTGTTTTTCAGTAGAATAACTCTAGTCTTATTACAGGAAATGTATTTTTAATTATTTCTATTTACATTTTAGTAATTTATACATATACATTAGTCCTATTACATGAAAGGAATTTGTAATGATTCCTATATAAAAAAAATTTTTTTTATACATATATATTAGGCCCATATTCAGCCTGCGAAAGCTTTATATAAAGCTTGAAATACTGCACTTAGAAGCGATTTTCGGCATTCAACTTTTACAGACAGGTTGAGGGAATATATAGCCAGCCTTCTATGTATAAAAAAAAAAAAAAAAAAAAATGGGTTAAAAAGGTCGGACGGTCCCCTTAAAGAGTAACAAAATACAGTAACCTAATATATAATATTGGCTCAGGTTTTCAGAAATTGCAAAACCCCTAAAACCCGATTTTTGGAAAATCCAAGCCAAGTTTTGGCAAAATTGGCTTGGATTTTATGAGTTTTAAGTGTCGAACAAGATAGTACCGGTAACCAGATGTCGGAAATTGGCTCATGTTTTCCCAAATTGCAAACCAATATAACCAGATTTATCGAAAACTTAGCAATTATTAAAATCATAAATATCCAGCAACATAGACCTAATACATTGGATACAAGGCTAACCCTCACCTAACAACTACAATGGGTCCGTAGTACCTAGTACGTGGGATACAACACGAACCATTACCGGTCCCATGGTGGTTGGGCCGCCGCCCATGTAGTATTCGGGCGTATCGCCCAAGTTCTTGTTTATTTTGATTGCCATGAAAGCCCCCCATGACTTATTGTCATCATCATATATATTGCCAGCAGGAGAGGTAAATAACAAGTACGCTGCTGCCTAACCGACAGTATTTCCCCTTACCTACCAGGTAATATGTGATCCTAGTACAGTACTTAGTTTATTCAATACCGACCACCTCATCCCTGGTCATTAACCTAACCAATGAACCTAACCTAACCTAGACCCAGTAAGTGGGATACAAAACTAAGGTCAATATTTACGAGACGTACCACAGCTATCTGGGCAGTGTGTTGAGTAAAGATGGGACTATGGATGAAGAGGTGCGGGAGAGGGTACAACAGGGGAAGAGGGTTGTAGGAACGCTAAAAGCAGTAACAAGAAATAGGGTGGTCAGTATGGAAGTGAAGAAGTCCTTGCATGACAGTGTGGTAATCCCGACACTGACTTACGGAAGCGAACCATGGACGTTGGTTGAGAGACTCAGACCAAGAGTGAGAGCAGTGGAAATGAATTACTTAAGGAGTGCGTGCGGAGTTACATGGAGGGATAGACAGACTAATGAGGAAGTAAGAAGGAGGTGTGGTGTGGAGGTAGATGTGCTGGAAAGTGTGAAAAGGAACAACTTGAGATGGTTCGGCCATATGGAACGTATGGAAAGCGAGAGAATGACTAAGAGGGTGTACGAGAGCGAGGTGGAGGGACAGAGGGGGAGAGGTAGACCGAATATAAGGTGGAAGGATGGAGTGAGGAAGTACATGAACGAAGGCGGTGCTGGTTGGGGGGAGGGGCGTCGACTGACTGGGGACAGAGGTGCATGGGGGCGGTTCGTTCGTGGCCACCCCTTCGGGGATCACGGCGTCAGGCAATAGATAGATAGATAGACCACAGCTATTTTCAATTTTATTTTTTGTATTCGTGATTTATATTGTTTATAAGCTTTCTATACTAAAATTATTTCTTGGAAATTAGTATTTACCCATTATCCAAAAAATCTAAAAGCACGGCCCCCGAAAGTGGGAAGGGCTATAAAGAATAGGGAAATTGAGGGGTAAGAAGCATATGAAGCAAATATATTGCACTTTAAATAATAGTAGGCTCGGGTTTGTGCATTTTTGAGACCCATAATACCCAATTTTTTGAAAACCCGAGCCAACTTTTGATGAAAGTTGGCTCGGATATCACTGGATGGATTGGGTAATTGCATAAGTTATAAAAATAGTAAACTTTGAGGAGACATTAGCTTAACCAGACAACCTTACCTAACCTATCCTAGTAATATGGGTGGGGGCTGCAAACCCCACACCCCCGCTTGTTGGGTAAAACTGCTAACTGTAGAAATCCAGTTGAGGTGAAGTAAGTATTAGCTTATGTTATAAAAATCGAGTCAACTTTGAGAAGACATTAGCCTAACCTAAAAACCTTACCTAACCTATCCTAGTATTATGGGTGGGGGCTGCCGCCCCCACACCCCCGCCAGTTGGGTAACAGTGCAAAAAGCACAGTATTATGGGACATACCTTACTCTGGCAACGAGTGGTAGCGAGAGGTTCACAACAATAACATGAGTGCGGTGGCAAACGAAGGTTAAAATAAGAAATCATAGTATTTATTACTCATTCATTTCCGGAAGTTTAAACCTATGCAAAAAATTTGCCATCACCCATTAAAAATGGCGAGTATTCGAATCGGTGCCGTCTATAGGAAATTCGAAAGAAAACATATTAGTACCATATATCTTTATTAGCTTTTGCCGAGGGTTGAAACACATCTTCATATGATGTTTAGAGCATATAGATTCCATATTTGTCTTCAAATATTGCAAAATAATTTGTGACAACAATATTCACATATACTAAACAAAAATTCTCCCTATTGACGGTGGCCACACCCCTATTAAGCCCCTTACTGGCAAAATAGATGCTGATTTCAATAAGTCACGGAGGGGAGGGGGGTCAAAGCCCCCCTCAACCCATTGTGTATCCCAAGAAAAAACATGGTTGTTATTTTTATCTGAAAATGACATACATATAGGTGTTTGAAGATCGTTGGATAATGGGGTTAAAAAAAATCCAGGGATTGTAACTTATTTTAACTACTGTATAATGATAAAAACTACCTATAACCAATAAATACAACCATGGGAAAATTAGTGGTTGTTTCGGTAATATTTTCCAAATCATTATCCATCAATCTTAAGACACCAAAACAACAAAACATATTCGCTCGCTCGTTCATGATCACGTTCCTGGCAATTTTTACTGCAATGGGATACAAAAATAAGGGGGGGGGGCTTTGCCCCCCCCCGCCCCCCCCCCCCCATGACTTATTGTCATCATCATATAATTATATTGCCAGCAGGGGGCAAATAACATAATAAAACAAAAACGAAGTCGTGAGCGTACGGCTTATGTAAACATGACGACCGTAGCCGGATACTACATCCTTCAATTTTTTAGTGATTATATAATAATGAATGATAATTATTCAAAAAAGGCTCGCCGCCTTATTATAAATAATTTGTTAGGGACAAACTGATCTACGGAATCCTTATACTGTACTTATGTATGATCCACTGTGGGAGAATACTTTTGACCACATTTATAAAACCCGATATTACTGGAAAAAAACGCAGTCCCATCACTCTCAGAGCTCCCTCAGACGTCCTCGCTGTTTACGAACGTCTTAATTTTGTAGTTTAATCGATATTTACCCCCTGCTGGCAACATAGATGATTATTTCAATAAGTCATTGGGGGTGAGCGGAACCAAAGCCCCCCCTCAACCCATCTTGTATCCCACGTTGGAATTATAACTAAAACCATGAAAATGCTCATTCCTAAAAATCTAGAGAAAAAAAACATGAAAAATAAGGGTGCGAGCCTTTTCCCTATAATTACCTCAAAACCCCCTAGACTATCAGAATTGGATTGAAGATTCAAAGAATGAGAATAGTTATAAAAACTGCTTACCTTACTTTCTAACGATGGGATACACCACAATACAGCTTTAAAATAGAGAAATCAATCGATTTGTTTCAGACATAAGTGCCCGAAACGCTCATTTCACAGCATAATGTTCAGCTGATTTTGTCTCGTGAGTCAATCTGATTGAAATGATGGAAAGTCAGATAAATTTCCTGTTTCACACAAGAAATTCTTGAGAACTACATGGATTTACATAAAATATTGCGGAAAAATTCCCATACTAGAGCAAATATCCCTAGGTGTGGGGTAAACTCAAAGTTTATTGGGAGGTGGGGGTAGGAGGGAGTGCAGACTCTGTAGAGTAACAAAGCAAAAACAAACTAAAATCCACAAAATTGAAAAAACAAATAATATAGAAAGATGAATAAATAAGACATTAAAAGTATATGTAGATAATTGGAAGTTATACTCAACAACAAATTGTAGAATAAGAAGTGAATATATAATGCATATATGATTTTTGCAGACTACGACTTCGTGGTCGGCTGGTAGCTGGCGTTGGTGGCGGACGTGCCTCTCTCGCTCCCCAAAGCCACATGTGTCCGGACTTTGTCACTGTTGGCCCCTTCTCTTTGGCTTTTTGTAGACCTTCTCTCCTCTCCTGCTGCCTTCTACGTCTGCTTAATACCTGGAGGGTTGTACCTGTCCTACTCCTAACTACTATGCCTAGAGGTAAGGTGATCACACGAGGTCGGGGTCGAGGACGGGGTAGAACTAGTGCACTGCCTCGTCCTGCTCTCCCCTCCCAGGCTACCAACACTGCTGTGCATCTCCCATCTAAAGATCCTTCGGGAAGAATGTAGTTACCGGACGTATGGTTGTCATGTTTACGTCGGTCATGCGCTCACGGTTATGTTCCTGTTTATTTTTCAGTTATTTGCCCCCTACTGGCAATATATATGATGATGATAGTAAGTCATGGGGGTGAGGGAGGGCAAAGACCCCCCTCAAACCATTAGATGTGGGGTTGAAGACGTAAAAAAACGATAATGTAGTAAAACCCGTCCCTTTCGGACTCCTCTCATTCGGAATACCCGCACTTCAGGAATGGATTTTGGTTTTCAGACTCAAATCTGTTTAGTTTTTAGTATGATTTGGATCGTATTCCTCCTTTTTCATTTTTAGTCCAATCCGGATCAAATTCCCTCTTTCGTATTTAGTCTGAGAGAGGATACAACCTGGAAGATCCGAATTGTATTTTCTCTCTTTCAGATTACAATAGGAAAGAGAAGGAATACGATCCGGATCTTCCAATTTGTATTCTTGCGTATTTTAGGCATAAAGATAGAGAACAATCCAGACTCTCTAACTTCCAGAATTTCGTTCTTTCGGATTGGTATTTTCCCCTAATTTGTCCGAAAGGTGGAGTTTTACTGTACAGTTTAGCCTTGTTTTTTAGTAAAATTTGGCTTTGGTTTTCTTTTCTTTTCAATTTTAGGAAACTCCCAAATTGGACGGAACTGAACCAAGTTTGTCAACTTGGCTCGGATTACCAGGATTTTCAAGCCAAAATCTCCCTATTTTGTTTTGCCATGGGATACACGATGGGTTGAGGTGGGGGGTTCTCTCCCCCATCAATCCATCGTTATGATGATGACAATAAGTCACGTGGGTTGAGAGGGTGCCTTCAATCTATTATTGTATCCCACGGCTGGTGACGGCTCTTACAAAATTATTTACCCAACATTTGGACATGGGATACAATAATGGGTCGAAGGGGGCAAGCCTCCCTCACCCCGCATTACTTATTTTCATCATCATATATATTACCAGCAGTGAACAAAAAAACAGCTGGCCGTGGGATATTATTGTAAAAAAATGCAGTCAAATTAAACGCGAATGTAATTGGGATTGTACGACTTATGTAAACAAAGTGACGATACGCCCACTAACACCACCTATACCGTGAGTATTTACCCATTATCCAACAATTAGGTTCGGTCATGGAAAATGGGGATTTTGGCCCCTACTGTTAAAATATATGAGTGTCAAATCATATTCTGTATCTCACAGGAAACGGTTATTGCCAAATTGAGCTTATTTTTCCTATCCCTGACTTGAACTTAAATTAGTATTTACCCATTATCCAATGTTTTATATTTTTGTCTTCATAATGTGTGGCCCTCCACGCTCTCGAAAAATAGTTTTCCCTCGAGTTTACTGGTTATCTGTTGACCCATTTTATTGCGATGAAAGATTTTTATTATTTTTAATACTTGCTCATACTCATCTGTAAGTCAAGAGTATAATTATAACAAACTTTTGAAAATGTGATGATAATTCGTAGTGGATTCTTGGATCAAAACATTTATGACCCCCTTTATCTGAGTGTCATATCCTATATGCCAACATTATACTTCTTGTGCCATTATAAATAAACACATGACATAGCTGGGCATTGTAATTCATGTATGTATGTATATACTCAGGCACATACCCCATAGCTGGGGGTGGCCAATAATTCATGATAGTCTAATTTTCCTGATTACAAGATCCATCTATCTATCTATCTATTGCCGGACGTCATGATCCCCGAAGGGGTGGCCACGAACGAAACGGCCCCATGCACCTCTGACCCCAGTCAGTCAACGCCTCTCCTCCCATCCAGTACCGCTTTCACTCATATACTTAACTCCATCCTTTCGCCTCTCATTCAGTCTACCTCTCCCTCTCTGTCCTTCCACCTCGCTCTCGTACACTCTCTTAGCCATTCTCTCGCTTCCCATACGTTCGGCATGACCGAACCATCTCAAGGTATTCCTTTTCACATTTTCCAGCACATCTACATCCACACCACACCTCTCTCGTACTTCCTCATTCGTCTGTCTATCCCTCCATGTGACTCCGCACGCACTTCTCAAGTACCGGTAACTCATTTCCACCCCTCTCGCTCTTGGATTGAGTCTCTTCACCAACGGCCATGCTTCGCTCCCGTAAGTCAATGTCGGGATTACCACACTGTCATGCAAGGACTTCTTTGCTTCCATGCTGACCACCCTATTTCTTGTTACTGCTTTCAGCGTTCCTACAACCCTCTTCTGTTGCACCCTCTCCCGCACTTCTGCATCCATACTCCCATCTTTACTCAAGACATTGCCCAAATACTTAAATGAACTGACATTCTCCATAACCTGGCCATTCAACCTCACATCACACTCGATGGCTGCACCCATGTCAAAGATCATAACCTTGCTCTTCCCCGTATTTACCTTCACATTCCATTTTTACACACTGTTCCAAACATATTTACCAGCCCCTGCAACTCCCATTCACTATCGCTCATCAGAACTGTATCATCAGCAAAAAAGCAGTACAAGCAACTTCAACTTGTTTCCTTCCCTTATCAGAGGTACACCAACATCCACTGCTCTTCCTTGCATCTCTTTCATGACTCCATCCATGTATATATTGAACAGCCATGGGGACATCATACACCCTTCCTTTAACCCAATATTCAGATAAAAGAACTCGCTCTGCTCATTCTCTACACGTATTGACGCCTTTGCACCCTCATACATGCTCTTCACTGCTTTCAGCAACTTGCCGTCTACTCCATATATTCTTAGTACTTTCCACATACCTTCTCTATCCACTCTGTCATAGGCCTTCTCAAAGTCCATAAAGGCAGCATACAACTTATTTCCCTTCTCCAGATATTTCTCCAGAACATATTTCAGGGCAAAAATCTGATTTACACATCCTCTTCCCTTCCTAAGCCAGTCACCTATCCATGTCTACGTTCTTGTTCTGACTCTCTCAATCACCAAGCGGCTCGCTTGGTGTAGTGACTAGAGTCTCGGACTTCCACCTAGAAGGCCCGGGTTCGCGCCCACACTCGGCGCATTAAAGATTTTTCACAAGCACTGAGTCGTTACCATCCCTCATGAGCAAAGGGATGGGGTAGTAGTACAGGACCCCAATGGAAATACGCCTAATAGGCCTTATTGAGCTATCCTTAGCTAGCTTAGCATGTGCTAGCTTTAAGAACTAATATTATTATTATTATTATTACTGTACACCTTTCCTACTACACATAGAAGGCATATTCCCTGGTGATTAACACACACTCCTCTTTCCCCTTTACCCTTATACAGGGGGACTATTATGCCTGTCTTCCAGTTATTAGGTGCGCTCCCCTTCTCCCATGCTAGTTTACACATTTTCCATACCCATTTGATCACTATCTCACCACCATACCTCAGCATTTTCCCACACACTCCATCTATTCCTGATGCTTTCCCCATCTTCACTTTTGTTCATGGCTTTACACACTTCTGACCTCCTGATCCCCACCTCCTCCTCCACTTGCAAGAGAGTTGGCTTTATCAATTTGTTCGAACGCCGACCTGTGGTAATAACGTTCTTGACATTGTACTTGCAACAAAAGAAGAATTGATAGAGAATTTGAATGTTGGTGATGAATTCAGTAACAGCGACCATCGTACGATAATTTTCACTTTAAAGTTTACTAGTAACGAACCAAATAGTAGCATCGAAAAAGTCCCTAATTTCAAGAAAGCAAACTTCCATAAACTTAGAGCTATTGTTTAAAGAAACTGACTGGAGCTTTTTAATTAACAATAACTTCATAAATACATCTTGGAAGTTATTGGAAACCACTTACCTAAAGCAGTGCAAGACTGCATACCATCGAAAATACGGCATCCAGGCCCAAATGGTGGAATAAAGATATTTCAAACTGCCTGCTTGCTAAAACATTTGCTAATGATAGACTAAAATCCTCACAAAATGACGAAGAACGGGTGAAATTTGTAGAGCTACGACGCAAAGCCAAAAAGTTAATTAAGCAAAGTAAAAAGACCTTAGAGTTAAATATTGCGAATCAAAGTAAAACAAACTCAAAAGAATTCTATAGTTATATCAGAAAGAAAAAAGTAGTTACTTCAACTGTTGGACCGTTAGTCGATGATAATGGAGAATACACCAAAGACGAAGACGAAGTACAAATGAGTAATGCCCTCAATACCTTCTTTGCATCAGTTTTTACAACAGAAGACCTCAGTGATATCCCTACACCATCGCCGATTCAGATTGATAATTCAGATGTTCTAAGCAATATCACCGTTACAGAGAGAGAAGTATTGAATTGTTTAGATAAACTCAAGGTAAATAAAACGCCTGGACCTGATACAATCTCGCCTAGAGTTCTGAAGGAAGCTAAGGATGAACTCTCCAAACCACTGACATTACTATTCAATAAATCCTTGCAGTCTGGAACTATGCCTGATCAGTGGAAGCTAGCCAACGTAACACCGATATTAAAAAAAGGCAGCAAATCCCTACCCAGTAACTATCGTCCAATTAGCTTAACCTCAGTTATATGTAAAATGCTAGAAACGGTCATACGAGACAGACTCGTAATTCACTTAGAGGAAAATAACATACTTAAAGATACTCAACATGGCTTTCGTAAAAAACGTTCCTGTTTAACAAACCTCTTAGACTTCTTCCACGATATCCTCAACCTCTACGATGAGAGTAAAGCTGTAGATATTATATACCTTGATTTTCAAAAGGCCTTTGACAAAGTTCCCCACAAACGTTTACTGCTAAAACTGAAAGCGCATGGAATACAAGATGGTGTGTTGAAATGGATAGAAAATTGGCTCAGCAACAGAAAGCAAAGAGTAGTCATAAACGGTGAGTCATCTAAAAGGACCAATGTAAGTAGCGGGGTACCCCAGGGATCGGTACTAAGACCAATTCTCTTTCTAATTTACATCAACGACATAGATGAGGGTCTCACCTGTACAATCTCAAAATTTGCTGACGATACAAAAATTGCAAATAGCGTACTCTCAAAAGAACAAGTTGACGATATTCAACACAATCTAGATAAATTGTCATGTTGGGCCCAAATTTGGCAAATGAGTTTCAATGCGGATAAATGTAAAGTACTACATATCGGATACCTAAATGAGAAAGCAAACTATTCGATGAATGGCACTCAGCTTAAGAATGTAAACAGAGAAACCGATCTGGGAGTAACAATAGCGAGTAACCTAAAACCGAGTCAACAATGTTCAGAAGTTGTTAAGAAGGCAAACAAAATAATTGGCTTTATAGGCAGGTCATTTGAGCATAAATCCAAAGAAGTTATCCAAACCCTTTACAATTCATTAGTCCGCCCTCTTCTGGAATACTGCGTTCAATCCTGGTGCCCTTATTACCAAAAAGGTATAAACAAGCTAAAATGAGTTCAACGTAGAGTTACCAAAATGATACCTAGCCTAAAGAACAAATCATACGAAGAGCGTCTTAGAGAATTAAATCTATTTCCTTTAACCCAGCGCAGATTAAGAGGTGACTTAATTCAAGTGTTCAAAATCATCAAAGGCATCGACAATATGAACTGTAGTAAGTACTTCACTATCGACCAATCTAATTACACACGGGGAAACGGTTGCAAAATTATTGGTAAATCTTTTACCTCGCACGAATCTAAGAATTTCTTCTTCAATCGAGTTGTCAACTTGTGGAATGGGCTTCCCCGAAATGTTATAAACTGCATCACCGTTGATTCATTTAAACTCCGCCTAGACAAATATCTCGCATCAAACCCGCGACTGACTGCGTTTGCAAATTAATAACTTTATTTTATCCCCCGCTCAGTTACTAACCCATCTGTCCTCTACTAACTTCCTAATCCTGCCACGTACATTAGTTCCAGGGCAGTAATTCCCTTTCCAATGTTCCCTTACCCTCTCTAAACCACTGTTTGGACACTTGATCCTCAGTGTTTTGGAGGACAAGCAACCTAGAAGGGTCACTAGATCTGTTGTTGCTTGATTTCTTTTGTACTCCTTTGTACTCCACTAATTCTCCTCTTCTCCCTCCCATACCCCATCCAACTATGTTTGCTGGTGCTTCATTCCTTACATTTAGCAATTCGTTGAAGTACACCCTCCATCTTTCGACCTTCTCTTGATTCTCGGCTATCACTCACCCATTCTTACCTTTCACACCCTTACTATTTTCCTTGCTACCCTCTCTAACTTTCTTGACATTTTTCAAGAACAGTTTTTTTACACTTCCTCCATTTTACACTTCCTTCCAAATTCCTCATCTGCTCTTCTATTACTTTCCTTCACTACTCTCTTCACCACTCTCTTTTTCTCCAAGTACCTCACTCTTTTCTGTCTCTCCAGATCTTGTTTCCCTCTACTACCCAACCACTCTCTATACACTTTCTTCTTGTCTTCAACAACTATTTTTACCTATTCAGTCCACCACGCTGTACCCTTCATTCCCCTCCCTTTTCTCCTTACTCCACACACCTCCTCACATGCTGCAGAGATCTATTCCTTAAACACTTTGCTCACCTCCTCACCATACAAGATGTGGAAGTTATAATGTAGTGGGCAAGGGATAAGCTATTAATTCATTGGTTTGTTATGTGGCTTGGGGTCTCTCCTTTCTGCAAATTATGGCATCTTGATACCATTTCGTGTGACGCCAGATAAACCCCTTTATGGTCAGCCGACAGCCTATTGGTAGCGCCAACGAACTTGACAATAATCTTGATCCCTGGCCTCTCTGTAACTCAAAAAGGCCTAGAGCAAACTGGCTGTAAATATCCACACCTATATCCTGGTGGACTCTTCCCAAATGATAGAAACATCAGCCCGATTTCTTTCATTTATTTATAGTTATTTGAAGTTAAGCGGTTATGATTATTGTTAAGTTCACTGGCACAGCCGCTACCTTACAGTATTTCCAGACTTTTCTTGCCCTGAGTGGTCATAAGCTACAGTAACTATTTGTTTATGTTACCACTTACTTTAGAGAGAAAATGGTGGTTTAACACATTACGAGCGGGTGGGTCGGTAACTTCTACTACCCGCCAAGCGGGTGGTTTTACCCTAAATGGGGTTGTTTCCGTGCTCTTTTTCATGCATAAACAAGACCCATATCAAAATACAAGTATCTATCCCTGAAAGGGCGTAAACAGAGCTTTCCAATGACACCCGAACTATCCTTCTACGACCACTGGTTCTCTTGCAACGATCGTGCAACACGAGTGCAAAAACCCTAAAATAAGGTAATTTCCTTACATAATTCCCTGTGTAGCGAGTGAGACAGGGTGGAGGAGGGTGTAATAAATTTCAGTCGACCCACGGCGGTGGTGGCGAGCGGTCAGGAAGCAATCTATGCTCCTCGCACCGCTCAGCTCTCTCTCAGAGCACATTACTTGCTCAAAATTGCACTCGACATATGTCGAGGCCCGCATATGGGCACGTTTTCTGTAACTCGACATATGTCGAGCGCCGATGGTTAAGGGTTAAAGCTAACAAGAAATGGTTTAAATATCATGTCTTATCAGATATAGTAGAACTCCAAGGGTACATATCCATGCACTTAATTTTGTTTAGTATTAAATGGCTTTTCTTGAAGTTGTGTTGTAGCAGTTCTCTTGATAATCTGGGAAATGTCTCCAATTACCCTTCCGTTAAAAGATGACAACGAATTTGAACGGCACCAAAAAATTATGGTAATTTATGTAAGTTGTATTTGCTACCTACACAATTATTGGTTTAATTACATTATTATTAGTTTATAGTTCAATGACACTATATTCATCTTTTAGTAGGCAAATTTTAGATGATTTTTGTAACTTGGTTTTTATCTATAGAAAAGTAGCTCAACTACATTAGGCAAGATAGGCCTACTATTTTTTTCTTATTAATTTCCTCATAATATTATTATTATTATTATTAATAATATTATAATTATTATTAACATGGTGCGAATATATTTCTGCATATTTCCGCTATATTAGGGCTCATTCAGGCACTCCTGAGTGATTAAGCAAGTGTCTGGATGAAATTAAATATATTCAGCCAAAAACTAGATGAAAATACCTTCAAATTGACACCAGAACGAGCTTCGTAGCGCGCGTGATTAATTAATCTGCAGCGCTATTATAGACATCAGCAAATATTCGCTAATTACGAGCAATGTCGCGCTACATTTGCCTTTGCCATTGTCTCACAAGATGTGAGGCGAGAGTCTCATTGCCCTGGCAGCCGTGCTGGAGAGCGGAGGGGAGCCTGTCGCGCTTCTGCTAATTAAAACTCGTTTCTACAGGCTTTAAAAGGCTTTAAGAGCATGCAAATTGCTTTATATTGCCAAGACGTTCCAGAACGTCTCCCGCACCAAATTGGTTAATATTTTTGTTGTCTAAAATATTATAATATTATACCTGAAATGTTAGAATAATTCAACAGTTAACCCTTTCAGGCTCCTAAGATGCCACTTAGTATAATATTCTCCTATTCTCATAAATAGTTCTCCAAAATAAATGTTCTGCCAATAAGTTCGCTCGAAGACAACTGCAGGGGTTGAACAAATATTAAACTAAATGTTTTTAAACTCCCCTGATGGTCACAAAAGCTTTTAAGTATCGCAGGAAGACGCAGTGGTGTCTTCCCATACACGAAAGGGTTATGCATGGACTTTTACTCTATTTCATAAACCCTTCTTATCTAGGTACTTTCTGTATTATTTGTATTCCCCCCACTTCGGAGATAAATACAAATAAGCAGACAAGTTTTTAACACTCAAAGAGCGGGTGGTGGAGTATGTTCACTGTGCCGCCCAGCTTTTTTTTTTACCATAAATGGGGTTGTTTCCGTGCTCTTTTTCATGCATAAACAAGAGCCAGAGCGTAATACAAGTATTATCCCTGAAAGGGCGTAAATTGACCTTTCCAATGACACCCGAAGCATCCTTCTACGATCACTAGTTGTATTGCAACGATCGTGCAACCGAAGGGCAAAATCGCTAAAATATGGTCATATCGTTACATAATTACGTGTCTAGCGAGTGAGAGAGGGTAGAGTAGTGTGGATTACATGTCAGTGGGCCCACGACGGTCGTGGCGAGCGGTTATGAGGCAACCTACGCTCCTCCCACCGCTCGGCTCTCTCTCAGAGCCAATATTGTGCCAGAATTGCACACGGACTAAAGGCGGGCCCCGCCACATAGTCCAGGTTTTTAGATACGGACTTAAGTCGGGCCCCGCTAAAGAAGGGTTAATATTCCGGTCACAGTATGTAACTTTATCCCTTGGAATTGTGAATTCTCATGACAATTTACCACTATGAATGTTATGCACTCTGACCTATTTCAGCATCGAACTTAGGGTTACACGAATAACGAACTTGAAGGAAACTATATTAGAGCACTTTCTTCTTAGTCGCTTCGTAATGATGTACTTTGGTAATGTTGTTAAACATATTCAGTACCGGGGCCGTCCTTTTAATTTTTTTCTGGCTACTATTAGACGATATTATTCAGTTTAAAAAGGACCTCCAGCAATTAACAAGCAGTATCGCACATAGCCCTTTTTACTACCACAAATCCTTCAAAGGCTGCACTAAATCGTCTAAATATAGCCAAAATCAAATTTAAAATACGTCGCTGGTACAGAACGGGTTAACCTGTGAAGCGCGTAACTATGGTATTTGAAACGTCCCGCCAGGCGAAGATATTTTTATTCATTCCCAACGAAAATAGTCATTTTACCATAAACACCATTATTACTTATTCATATGCACCTATTTTATGTTTAATATGAGGAGGTCCGTGCCAGAGGGGCCAACTCGCCACATTTTCAAAAACAGCGCTCTAGCTGGTTCCCGCTCCGTGAAATTCTTGGGAATCATCTGGCAAAAAAAAACCATCCGACTTTCGTCCTTATAGCAACTGCACATAGGGTTGAGCGTCCCTTGTTTTTGCCGTTTGGCAGACCGTTTATGGGTGTGAATCTGGGTAGACAGAGGGGCCAACTCGCCAACGCGCTCAGCCAATGTGAGCGCGGCTACGACGTGGGGAATTAAATGGCTGCCCGCCCGACCACTCACAGGCACTGTACGAGACGTGCTTCAGTAGTCACGCTCAAACCGAGTTAGAGTCAACACACGAGTGACTACCTCCGCTACTTTAAACATCAATAACTCAAAACTTTACTCGTGGCGAGTTGGCCCCTCTGGCACGGACCTCCTCATATGAAGATATTAACATGTAACAGCAATAAAACAAGTGGGAATAGTATTTGGGGGGTGAAGAAGACGTAATATTGCCGACCGATCGTATGAGGAGAGAAGAGCCGGCGCAACGTATACCCTTTCTTTATCACATCCCGATCGCCACTTCCGTCTTGTAAGTGAAGTCGCTCTGTTGTTAGGATCTCTTAACTGCCTCCACAGTGACCGTGAAGGTGCGAGCGGAAAATTCTCGCCAAAAATTACCTGATAAAAGGGGGAATAAGAGGAAAAATAGGTGATAATTGAGGGGGGAGGGGATGGGGGGGTTTGGACACATGTGGATGAGTGATAGAAGGTATGGAGGGGAATTATCTCACTTAATCACATATTGCTTTGTTTTAAGTGCCAGTGGGATGTTTTAAAAGGCTTTTTTTTTGGCCTTGGTTCATATGAGGACGCTCACCTTTGCTCACTACAGACTCAATTGATGACGCTCGCCGTTCTTGGGTTAAAGACGGAGTTGAGTGTGAGGGAATACAGGAACATATGAATGGTGGTGGGCTTACTCTTTGTCATAGTGAGGGTTGGTGTCCTCTACTTCCCATAGCCCCTTCTATCTTTTTCTCCCTCTGCATCTCTAAATTTCAAATGGTGTAGGGATGTGGCACGACTCCAGTGCCCGCCAATTTCTGGTGCAGATTGCCTCCTCTGTGGTGGAGGGATGAGAATTTTCCACCACCGCTATCTCCTGCGAGACGTAGAAGTTGGCTAAAGGGGATCGATGACAGGGGACGTGGTATCCTTTTCCCCTTAAATAAATCTACCAAATAAAAGAGACAGAGATGGGGGTGAGGGAGCGTGTTCATGGTCCCGGACCCTATGAATAGGAGCTTTAAATGTGCGTGGATGTAGTACTAACCAGGAATGAATAGAGAATGCTTGTGAATGCGCCTGGCCCGGGGAGCAAGTATATATTAAGGGTCCACCTGGAAGTGTGGTGCACGGGCTTGTGGTGGGCCGCTTCATTGCATGTCTGCCTGCTGAGATCGGACCTTCTCCGGGAGGTCTGGCCGGGGGAGTGCTGGAGTGACCTTGGTGATCCTTGTTCTCTGGGTCTTCTCCTGGGTGACCTAGATGTGTGTGAATTTGTGTTTTGTTTTTGTGTGCTCATTATTTTTCATTTGTGTTATGTTGTCCATGTTCGGGCGCTGTCTCTAGTCGGCCACCCCCAGATTTAAAAAGAAAAGAAAACAATACTAGACATTTTTTGGAATGTGCTTGAGTAGATATATAGAGAAGATAGATAGATGCATGAAGTTGCATTTTCTTGGCCATTTATTCACTTGCAGGGGTACAATGGGAACATTGCACATAATTTTATTCTTGTATATTTTATAATGGATATTTATTATAGCCATGTGCTGTACTTATTATAATCGGAATATTTTCAGCTGGCAGCCAATGAGGCTCAATATACACAATACTTATCCTAAGTAGTCAACAGAGGGCGTCTACATACCCCCAGATGGGGTAGGATGTGGGCAGGGATCCAGATGGAACCCAGAGGTGGCGCATCCTCACCTAACCTCCATAGCCCGGAGAGTTTTTGACAGAAACCTCACCAGCAAGTAGGGGATGATCGAACCCGCGCTACCCGAGTCAAGAAACTAGAGTATGGTGACTTAGTGCACTCGGCCACTGTGGCCGTGAATCATTTCCCGGGGCATAATTTTACCCTTGTATATTTTGTAATGGATATATATATAGCAGTCAATCGTAGTCATACATACTCTTACTTATAACTGTCTTGATGGTGTGCATTGGAGCGTATGAGCTCTGTTAGAGATATCTTGAGTTTTAATCCTGGGAGAATCGCATTATCGCATGCATTCATTAATTTAATTTGGGGGTTATTGGTGTTTCGAACGATGTTAGAAATAATAATAACCAAACAAGTGACTTATTTTTAAACTGGAAATGAAAAGCCTCTCGTTTGCCAGTTTGCATGTACAGTTTAGTCTTGTAATAACCTTTTCCTGTTTTGAAACCTTGCTTAAATTTAATGTAAAAATGCAAAACAGACAGACCAAAACAGGATCGCACAATATTAGGATGAAATAACTAATTAAATCACTGTGGAAATATAGCATTGAAGATTTAGTAAAATAATATTATGAACTAAAAAAACACAAAACCACCACATAGAATGTACATCACTTTATAGGCAAATTAATTTGTTAACCAAGCAAACTAGTCATGCATGTATTTACGTACTCTCCTCATATTCAAGGAATTAGTCAATTTGGGAAGTTCAAGATTTTCTGGTAAATTCTGAATGAATAATGCAACGACAATTTAAGTGTTATTATTATATTATAAGATGATATTTAAAACATAAAACTGCATATTGAACAATATTTATTTATATATACATATAATTTTGCAATTTGACAAGATAGTAACAATACCGTAGTACAAAATACATTCTCACAATTGATAGTGCTATCAGGTAGAGAATTGCATTCATTGTCTTGGAATATGGAGGCGATTAATTCATGGTCAACCCCTTGTGGATCCAGGCGTTGTCACCCGAGCGATTTTTCTGTCAATTTTTATGAGTAATTGGAGTCTGGCAGCTTCAAAATTCATGTATGTTTGTATATACTCAGGCACATACCCCATAGCTTGGAGGGGCCAACTCGAGACAGAGCTTGAACAGGAACAACACAACACAACATAAAACACAAAATAAAAATTTACACACATCTAGGTCGCCCAGGAAAAGACCCAGAGACCAAGGATCACTAGGGGCTTCCAGCACTCCCCCGGTCCCAGACCTCTCGGAGAGGTTCCGGTCTCAGCAGGCAGACACCAGCGATTTTTGTTTATAATTAAAAAAAGTTGAACTACCTAACATAATCTACCCTCAATCTAGTTTCCGATCCCAATGTGAAAGAACCTCAAAGTACTTAGAAAACCTTGCTCATCAACAATTGCAGGGAAATGCGATCGTGTGACACCACCTTTAGATAGATAGTAACTACTGTTTTAATAATATCACTTATCAATAATAATAATGATGGTATAAGCTTTACTAATCATCTATTATTCTTTCAGGACCTGCGGTTTAACAAGATGATTGCCAAAAATTCATCACAGAGGTCCAATTTTCTTTAGAAGAAGAAAATCACTTGTGGAGGCTGAAGACGAGAAGTAAAGGTACCGTACCGTACCGTAATATTTAAAGGGGGTCACCGGCTTTTTTTTTTACTCTTCTCTCATTGTCTCTCTTTCCCTGGCTTGTATCCATTCGGCCCCATTCAGCCAACTGTTTTAAGACGTTTATCCCCATCCAGGTGTCGATTTCTTCCTGGCGAGCAATAGCAAACCAGCATTATATGGTGAAATCAGGCTTCGCCTGACACATTTTTCTATCGAAAAATGTACAAATTTAGTTGCTGTCAAAACAAAAATATTTATATGCTGGCTCGCTACCGCTCACCAGGAAAATATTGACACCTGGATGGGGGTAAACGTCTTAAAAAAGTAGGCTGAATGGGGCCGAATGGATACAAGCCAAAGAGAGGGAGGAAAAGAGAAAAAAAAGCGAGGTGGGCTCCCTTAACTCATTTTGTTGTCGGTTATATTTCAGCTGACAGTAATTTGAACCCCTAAGCAACTAATTTCTTGATTCTTAAGGGAGCCCACCTCTCTTTTTTTCGCTTTCTATCTCTCTCTCTTTGGCTTGTATCTATTCGGCCCCATTCAACCTACTGTGTTAAGACTATTACCTCCATCCAGGTGTCAATATTTTCCTGGCGAGCTGTAGCGAACCAGCATACATATATTTTTGTTTTGACAGCAAGCTAAATTTGTACTTTTTTCGATAGAAAAATTTCTCCGGCGAAGCCGGATTTCTCCATACAATGCTGGCTTGCTATCGCTCGCCAGGAAGAAATCGTCACCTGAATGGGGATAAACGTTTTAAAACAGTTGGCTGAATAGGGCCGAATGGATTCAACCAGGGAAAACTGGCGTTACACGATCAAGTTTATCAGCTGCATGTTCGGGAGCCTTGAATCCGTTACAAGTTATTATCCCATAAAGTACGATTTTATTCAGATTATGAATGATCTCTAGCAATAATAATTGGGCGGGTGCCTAACCCCGAAAGAGGTTGAAATAGGGGAGTTATACCCCCGCCAAAGGCGGCTTTCTAGGGCCTTTCCTAGCTGATGCTGAGAGGATTGGTTTTTAGTCATGCAGTGATGGGCTGGTCTATCAGAGTGAGAACTGAGCGATCTCTGCCATACCCATAGCTAAATATGACTGTTCCATTTACATATATATTTTCTAGATCTCAAGTGGCGGCGTCTCCTCCGTGGATTGACCTCCCAATCTGCCAACCTAGAAGTTGGCAGATTGGAAGCCAAAGTGTCACATTTTTCTTTTGCCCCTCAATGTTCTTTTCATAATTGCTGAGGGGAACAGGGCCCTGGGTGGGGCTTTGGTTTCCCGAGCATTTCCGTACCCTCCTCAGCTCCCCGCCATGGAGTAGCTTCGGTCACCCAGGCTTTATTGTGGTAGGCAGGGAGGATTCTGTGGGGGCGTTCAGTTATGGCCTTGGCCTTGCTCGGGGCCTTGGGGCTGTTCGGCCAGGCAGTCTGGGGAACAAGATCAACTAACGCAGATCCTTCCTATGTTGTGTATTATCGTCTAAATATAGCTAGAATAAAAGATAACACACATCGCTGGTACTCAAAAGGTTATTATATTTTGTTTAATTTTGATGTTTTTTCTTATATCAGCATGTTACGATCGGCACTACGAAATAAACAAGGGCACTTAATAATGGACTAGATGATAGGCTATATCTGCAACAACGGTACGCTAATTACAAACCCTCGAACTATTACGCCGGTGAACAAAACACTTAAACCCTCCAGAGTTAATCTACTGGATAACGGGCTATCAATTAACTGGGTTTTAGTGCACTTCTACAAAGGCTTTCCGGTGACGGCAAAGCCTACTCACAAAAGGAGTACTTTACGTTAATAAAATGCTCTTAAGTAATAACAATGCTTGAATAAACTATAACAAGATTTAATAAAGGAGTATATGCTTATGTTAACTTTAGTGTGAGTCTGTACTCAACACTAAACTCTTCAATGCTCTATTAAAACACAAAGTCTAGTCCTACAGCAAACAGATATGGAATCTTCTGAAAACGTCTGATGCTCTAAGATGCTCGTTAATATAGAACAGCAATAATGCAGGGGCAGGACACCAAAGCGTGTATCTTAAATACACCAATAAGTAGGATACATAATTATATATAACAAGGGAGTGCAACAACTCTGTGACAGCACTAATAATAGCCACTCAAAACAGTACTTCCTTAGCCAAAGTAACAGCCATACTGGGTTGTGCACCAAGCATCAACCTAGGCTAAAATAATACGTGAATTCCTATAGCATACGCAGTTAAAGTTAATAAACATAATACTGTCTTTATTACTAATAAAGTCTAGCAGCGGCATAAAAGATACCAGGAGGCTAGGCAGAGCGCAAGCATGCTCGTAGCCTACTGTCTCCCCTTGAACAGATTTCCCTTATGTTACGTTAATTGACAAGGAGACTCTCTTGGTAAGTCCAGATCTCAAGTATCTGGTCTTGCCCTGGCGCTCCACAAAGGTCAACACAGTGAGGTAGCAAGCATACGAGCAAGAGTAGGCAAAAGCCCTTCGCTCGTATACTGCTACACTCGCAAAAGAAAAATATGCACAAGGGTTACAGGCTCCTAGTGCCATCGAAGTCGTATAGGCTTTGACTCGCCATATACATAACTCAGACAACGACTAAAGATACCTTCCACTGTCTAGCATTAAATAGTAACAAAGAACAACTCAATAATTAGAAGCACCCAATGATAATATGACTCATGTGACTATGACTAATAATCCCTATAGCTAGTGCAAAACATATATGCGAGAACTGGTGCTGGTAATATGACTGGCCGACTATGGAAGTCGTATGCAGAACCAGAAGGGATAAGTAATTGAATAAAGATGAGAAGTAATGGAAAAGAAGAAGTTCAGAGAGAGAAACAGTAGTACAGGGGGTTAGATTGGGGGACAGATTGCAAGGGACGTCTAGGACCAAGCACACTATGCCAAGCTCTGCAGGAGACACACGGCGGGGACCCCCCCCCCCCAGCACCAACACTAGGACAGCGGCACCCAATTACAGACCACTACGTCATGAAAAGCAAGCGTTCTAGGACGCGCCAGGCCCGCCAGCCAATCAAGAGCGTGGAAAAGCCTGCGCGAGTGAGGGAGGCACACGTACATACACACGCACATAATACAACCTCGCTGCCTACCTCGCTCTTTCTCCTTAACTTCACACTGCATATCTTATACTCTATCACTGATATAAAATACTTCCATGTGTCACAGACAAGAATAAAGACCACCACTGATCTGGCTGTGACTACATGAATACTAGGGAAGAAAGAACATCGTTCTACGATTATTATAGCCCATTCCACTGCCCTGGCGAATGCTAGCGAGTACGAGCACATTCTGGCAAGCTGGCCAGCGTAACATATTGAGTTAACCACTTGCGGGTTTCAGGCTATAAGGAAGTTGGAGCCTTGGACATCGATATTAAATAAACATGCAATAATAATGTACGTTTCTGGAAGATAAATGCTATGTTGAATTGGGTTTTATGTATTTATATACTGTATGTACTACAACCGTATTTTAGCTGTAAATCTTTTTAAATATTGTTGTCTACAGCTCCAACTTCCTTATAGAACGAAACTTGCAAGTTGACAATCGGACTGTAACGAGTAGGTGCTCAAAGATACAAAATGCAGTCATAAAATGCTTGACAAAATAATAGAATATAAAGAGAGCGATCGATTAGAAGATATGAGTGACTATCAGTGTGGAGCAAGGAAAGGAAAATCAGTGAGGGAACATCATTTTATTATTAGAAATGTAATAGAGGAGGCACAGAATTGACCAATGAAAGATATGTAACAAATAATAGACTCAATTTTAGCGGTTCCCGGACATCTCAACCAGTAGACCATTTCAACCAGTAGCTCTCAACCTGTGCCAAATCAACCAAGACCAACCAAACCAGTGCCAAAATATAGTACTAACCTAACCTAACCTAACCTAACCTAATGTATTGGTTGATTTGGTACTGGTTGAAATGGTCTACTGGTTGAGTTGTCCGATCACCACTTGCCGACTTGCAAGTTTCGTTCTATAAGGAAGTTGGAGCTGTAGACAACGATATTTAGCAGAATTACCAGCTAAAATACGGTCGTAGTACATTTTATAAATACATAAAACCCAATTCAACATACTTTTAATTCAACATACTTTTTATCCACCAGAAACCAAAGTTATTATTGCACTTCTGTTTAATATCGATGTCTACAGTTCCACCTTCTTTATAGCCTGAAACTCGTAAGTGGTAAATTTTAGCTACATTGTGACCCTCTCTCTTTGGCTTGTATGCATTCGGGCCCTTTCAGCCTACCGTTTTAAGACGTTTATCCCCATTCATTGAATAGTTTGCTTTCTCATTACGGTATCCAATATGTAGTACTTTACATTTATCCTCATTGAAACTCATATGCCAAATTTGGGCCCAGCATGACAACTTATTTATATTGTGTTGCATATCGTCAACTTGTTCTTTTGAGAGTACGCTATTTGCAATTGTTGTATTGTCAGCAAACTTTGAGATTGTACAGGTGAGACCCTCATCTATGTCGTTGATGTAAATTAGAAAGAGAATTGGTCCTAGTACCGATCCCTGGGGTACCCCGCTACTTACATTGGTCCATATAGATGCCTTACCGTTTTTTACTACTCTTTGATTTCTGTCGCGGAGCCAATTTTCTATCCATTTCAACACACCATCTTGTATTCCATGCGCTTTTAGTTTTAGCAGTAAACGTTTGTGAGGAACTTTATCAAAGGCCTTTTGAAAATCAAGGTATATAATATCTACAGCTTTACTCTCATCATAGAGGTTGAGGATATCGTGAAGGAAGTCTAAGAGGTTTGTTAAGCAGGAACGTTTGTTGCGAAAGCCGTGTTGAGTATTTTTAAGTATGTTATTTTCCTCTAAGTGATTTACGAGTCTGTCTCTTATGAGCGTTTCTAGCATTTTACATACAACTGAGGTTAAGCTAATTTGACGATAGTTACTGGGTAGGGATTTACTGCACTTTTTAAAATAGGTGTTACATTAGCTAGCTTCCACTGATTGGGCATAGTTCCAGACTGCAAGGATTTATTGAATAGCAACGTCAGTGGTTTGGAGAGCTCATCCTTAGCTTCCTTTAGAACTCTAAGTGAGATTGTATCAGGTCCGGGCGTTTTATTTACCTTGAGTTTATCTAAAAAAATCAATACTTCTCTCTCTGTAATGGTGACAATGCTTAGAACATCAGAATTGTCTATTTGAATCGGCGATGCTGTCGGGATATCAATGAGGTCTTCTGTTGTAAAAACAGATACAAAGAAGGTATTGAGGGCATTACTCATTTGTACTTCGTCTTTGGTGTATTTTTCATTTTCATATACTAACGGTCCAACAGTTGAAGTAACTACTCTCTTCTGATATAACTATAGAATTATTTTGGGTTTATTTTACTTTGATTCGCAACATGTAACTCTAGGGTCTTTTTACTTTGCTTAATTAAATTTTTGGCTTTGCGTCGTAGTTCTACAAGTTTTACCCGTTCTTCGTCATTGTGTGAGGATTTTAATCTATCATAAGCAAACTTTTTAGCAAGCAGACAGTTTGAAATATCTTTATTCCACCATTTGGGCTTATGATTATGGCCTGTACGCCGTATTTTCGATGGTATGCAGTCTTGCACTGCTTTTAGGCAAGTGTTTGCGAATGATTCCCAAGATGTGTTTATGTTGTTATTGTTTATTAGAAAGCTCCAGTCATTTTTTTTTTAATTGCTCTTAAGTTTACAAAAGTTTGCTTGCTTGAAATTAGGGACTTTCTCGATGCTGCTATTTGGTTCGTTACTAGTAAACTTTAAATTGAAATTATCGTACGATAGTCGCTGTTTCTGAATTCATCATCGACATTCAAATTCTCTATCAATTCTTCTTTTGTTGAAAGTACAAGGTCAAGGACGTTATTTCCACGGGTTGGAGATCTAACAAATTGATATAGCGAACTCTCTTGCAAGTTCGCATACAGGTATTGTCCAGAGTGTGAAGTAATACTATCTCCACACTTGGTCACAGGTAAATTGAAGTCGCCAAAAAGTACGGTATCTTGTGAGTTACTTAAGTCTGCAATTTGCTCATAAATTTATCAGTCAGTTTAAACTGATTGAGCTGGAGGTCTGTATATACTGTAAGTACAAGTATTATTGTTGTACCTTTATTATTTTTTATTAGCACAAAGGATGTGTCGACGTTCACAATTTGAGGTTTTGACAAGAGGGTAGGGTTAAGACTGTTTTCGAATACAAAGTAACACGCCACCTCCATTTTTATTTATTCGGCTTTTCTCAAACATTACATAACCGGGAAGTGAATACTCTGCTAAAAAGTGTCTGTCTTCTGTATTGAGCCAAGATTCTGTTATGCCAATAACATCGTAATTTTCTGTGAACACTAGTTCCTCTAAATCTGAAAATGTATTGCGTATGCTACGAGCGTTTGCATAAAAGACCTTAAAATTTGTGATTTTAGAATTCACGGAACGCTCCTTAATCAAAATTTTGGTTCTGGTCGGATATACATTTATATTCATGGCTGTCCTCGGTCCTCGCTGTCCTCGGTCCTCGCTGTCCTCGGTCCTCGCTGTCCTCGGTCCTCGCTGTCCTCGGTTCTTATCGCTGGCGGTCATCGGTTGCCTCTGTTTTTTTTAGGTAAACATTTATACTATTTCGGTTACCTAAACTCATCTACCGTCAGTCTAGTTTCCGATTCCAGTGTAAAATAGTCCAGAAATGTTGCCAGAAATTTTTTGATCATCGAATGTTGACTATAAAAGCTCTCGTGTGATACCAGTATAAGAAAGATTTCTGGGATCAACCACAATGCTCCATTTGGCTTTAGCTTGTGGACAACTATATAAGCACTGTGTCACTGAATCATATAAGGTGGTATAGCAAATGATTTGTATATATTTATTGGAAAAAAAATATAATATTCTCTAAGTAGCATTAAGGGGGGTGACCTGCCTTTTTTTCTCTCCTTTTCTCTTTTTTTCTGGCTTGTATCCATTCGGCACATTCAGCGTACTGTTTTAAGACGCTTATCCCCTTGCAGGTGTCATTTTTTTTCCGTGAGCCAGCATATTTGTTTTAAATGTTTTAGACCGCAGGCTTAATTTGTACATTTTTCGATAGAAACATGTCTCCGGCGGAGCCGCATTTCTCCATACACAGCTGGCTCGCTATCGCTCGCCATGAAAAAATCGACACCTAGATGGGGATAAACGTCTTAAAACAGTAGGCTGAATGGGGCCGAATGGATCCAAGCCAAAGAGAGAAAGAAAAGGAGAAAAAAACAGGTGACCCCCCTTAAGGGGAGGTATTTAGTTTGTTCCCTAGACCTCCATAAACCTTAAAATTACACCCCCTGAGTCCCTTTCAAGATAAATTTGTACATTTTTCGGTAGAAAAATTTCCCGGCCAAAGGCCGGTTCCTCTTAAATTACAGGCTCGCTATCGCTCGCCAGGATAAAATCGACACCTAAATGGCACGAAAGGTCTTTATATGGGGTGAAAGTTCTTAAAATCGCTAAACTAATGGGGCAAAGATTTTATATCAAAAGCAATGGGGCTAAACATGAGGGAGAAAGGGGTCAAGAAAAAAATCCCTCAAGTGGAGATCCCCCCTTAACCTTTTCAACCAAGAAACTGGGAGAGGTATGAAAGAAAATAGAAAATTTGGAATAAAGTCAATAAATGTATAAGAGAAAGGCAAGAGTGTACACAGGTAATATTATTGGGTGACATGAATGGTAGAGTTGGAAACGAGGAGATAGAAGGTATAGTGGGTAAATTGGGTGTGGAGGGTAGGAATATGAATGGTGACTTCTTTTTAGAAGTATGTGCGGAGAGAGAAATGTTTCTGGCTAACACATTTTTTGAACATCGTCACATACATTGATATACATGGCACAGAGGTGAAGGTGAGCAGGAACAGAAATCTCTAATTGACTTTGCCATGATGGACTCCGGACTAAAAGAAAGCATTTTAGATTCAAAAGCTGTACGAGGTTGCTGACGGGATCAGACCACTAATACAGTGCTGACAAAAGTGAGGATAAGGAAGGAGTGGAAATATGAGAGGAAAGAGAGAAAACTGACAGTAGAGAGAATAAATGTGAGAACATTAAATGAAGAATGAAATGCAACAAAATACAAGGATATCCTGAAAGAGACTATAAAGGACATGGATGTTATGATAAATCTGGGGAATACTGTAGACGAAGTATGGCTACAAGAGATTCCATGATTAAAACAGCTGAGAAAGTATGTGGGAAGAATTTAAAATGTGGAAGAAGAAAGGTAACGCATGGCTTAGCAAAGAGATAGAAGAAATTATGAAAAAGAAGAAAGAGTTTAGAAAGAGTATGCTGCAAAAGATTATACCTAGAGAAACTAGAGATGCGAGGAAAGAAGAATATAAAAACTTAAAACAAATAGTGAAGAGGACGATACAAGACGCTAAAAGGAAGTCAGATGAGGAATATGGGAAAAAGATAAGTGAACAGTTTCTGAATGCCAAGAAAACATACTATAAAGATGTGAAAGAAACCAGAGGGAAGAAGACTGAGAGTGTCTCAGGTGGTAGAATGAGGGACATGAATGGGAAGATGGTCGAGGGTGATGGTGTGGTGAAAGTATGGAAATATTATTTTAGTAGATTAGCTGTAAAGAGAAGGGGGAAGGCAAAGATCTCATCCATGGGGATGGAGAGAGGTAGAATAAACAGGGTAGTTGAAAGCCAGATAAGCAGAGAAGAAGTAAAAAAAGCAATCAACAGACTTAAAATGGGCAAAGCTGCTGGAGTAGATAACATCCCAGGTGAAATGCTCAGATATGGAGGAGAAGCAGTTGTTGACATAATGCATAGGTTATGTAAATTAGCATGGGAAAAGGAAAGTGTACCAGAGGACTGGAGGAAAGCAAAGGGAAGGGTAGTAAAGAGGAGTGTAAGAATTGTAGGGGAATTAGCTCGCTTAGCATACCTGGAAAGGTATAAGCAAGATTAGTAACAGAGAGACTGCAGAAGATAACGGATGACAAAATAGGTGAGGAACAGGGAGGTTTCAGAAAAGGCAGGGGCTGCTTTGACCAGATAGCCTCAATGCGTTTGTTGGTAGAGAAGGCCAAGAACAGAAAACTCTATGCAGCATTCATGGATTTGGAAAAAACCTACGACAAAGTAGACTGGGAAAGTCTGTGGGATGTGTTAACAGTATATAGTGTGGGAGGAAAGTTGCTAATGGCAGTAAAATCCTTTTATAGGAATGCAATGGCAAATGTGAAAGTAGGGGATAAATTAAGTGAAAGTTTTGAGGTCAATATAGGAATAAGACAGGGATGTGTCATGTCAGCTTGGTTGTTCAATATATACATGGATGGAGTGATTAGAGAATGTAGGGCGGGATCAATGGGTGTAGGAGCTAGACTGGAATCAGAGGGAAGAGCATGGAAGATTTTAACATTCCTATATGCGGACGATACAGTCCTGTTGGCGTAAAATGTAGAAGAACTTCAGAAAGTGGTCACATATTTTGACAGGGTATGCGAAAAGAGAAAGTTAAAGGTCAATGTAAGGAAATGTAAGGTAATGGTGTTTGAGAGAAGAATGCATGAAATCATAGATTTTAAGGCAAAATATAGAATTAAGAAAGAGCATGAGAAAAGTTGTAAAATTTAAATGAAAAATTAAGTACTGGAAGAGGTTGAAAGCTTCAAGTATTTGGGAGCTGTACTATGCAAATATGGTAAATGGAGAGCGAGATAAAAGAGAAAAAAATGCAAGGGAGAAGGGTGATTGGAGAACTTGATAGTGTTCTCAAAAGAAAAATGGTTAGTCAGGAAGTTAAAAAGTAACTGAGAAACAGTGTGCTACTCCCAACACTCTCGTATGGAAGTGAGACATTGATAGCAAGTGACGAGGATCTCTCCAAACTGAGAGCTATGGAGATGAGCTTTTTCAGAATGGCAGCTGGTATGAATAGGCTAGATGGGCCAAGTAATAGGGAAGTGTATGAGTCATTTGGAATGGAAGAGCAAGCTTTGGGCATTGGTTGTGGAGTGGTTGAATGGATAAAGAGAAGTACTTTGAGGTGGTATGGTCATGTTCAGAGAATGGATGAACACAGGATGCCAAGAAAGATATATGGGAGTTAGGTGAGTGGAACAGCTAGTAGTCGAAGACCACCTATGGTATGGGGAAATAAAGTGGAAAAATATATTGAAGAAAAACTTCCACGTAGCGGAAGGGGCATTGTGGAACGGGCAAAGGAGGCATGTCTTGACAAAGTAGCCTGGAGACGTTTCTGTCATGACCATCCTTTAGCGGGGGTATCCCAGGGGGAAACAAGGCGTCGGAGATGATGATTATGATGATTTTTCTTATGTATTGTTTTCAACTTATTGTGGCTATGATTATTTATTTATTTTTCAGTTTACTAAGATCAATAGACGATTAATAAAGGTACCGTAGATATTTAATTAGTTTGTATTGTTTTACCAATATTATTATTATTATTTTATTTTTCAGGAACAACCACCAAGTGAGTTTCCAGCTGAATAAGACAACTACCCAGGATTCAAGACCTTCATCATCATCTCCGAAGCCTGAGAAACACCCATTACAGGATAGCCATGGCGGACACACCTTCAGGATAGACAAGTTACAAACATCTTATATTTATTTTACAAATGATATATTGAAACATAATGGAAAATTACCAGAGGGTACAGAAAATTTGCCTCGTTAGAAATGCCGCAATTATTGATTCAGCAGAAGTGTATGAAACCTCTATGTACAGTCGGCCTAATAAGTACCTTAATAAGTCTCGGCACCAATTATGTTTTTATCAATCATTGGTATCAGCGATATTTACACATAATTTCTTCTTTTTGAGTGAGATATACAAAAAATGTCCTACACTTACTCACCCTATTCAACACCTAACAAGACATTAATACAGCACAGAGCGATCCAAACGTAATGACAGGTGAGACATGACTTATTAGCGCCACTGTACAGTTGGCCATATTAGTCTGTATCCACACTATGATTTTATGTATAAAAATCATACATAGAATGACTTACAAGACTAATTTGTTATAAAAACGTGAATTGGCCACTTGCGAGTTTCGTTCTATAAGGAAGCTGGAGCTGTAGACATCGATAATTAACAGAATCATCACCTAAATTGCAGTTGAAGTGCTTATATATATATACATAAAACCCAATTAACATACATTTTATCCATTAGAAACCCCTACATTATTATTGCATTTATGTTTAATATCGAAGTTTATGGCGCCAACTTCCTTGTAGCCTGAAACTCGCAAGTAGTCAATTGGTCATTGTATTCAACTATTGCATACGGAAATACACTTATAATTCAATCCTACTAATTGTATTTCCATGTCAAAACATAGAGTTCATTACAAAATAATGTATTGCATTTAAGGGGGGTCACTGGCTTTTTTTATATTTTTATATTTTTCTCTCTTTCCCTGGCTTGTATCCATTCGGTCCCATTCAGCCAACTGTTTTAAGACGTTTATCCCCTTCCAGGTGTCGATTTCTTCCTGGCGAGCAATAGCGAGCCAGCATTGTATGGAGAAATCTGGCTTCGCCGGAGACATTTTTCTATCAAAAAATTTACAAATTTAGCTTGCTGTCGAAACAAAAAAATATATATAGGCCTATGCTGGCTCGCTACCGCTCGCCAGGAACATATTTACACCTGGATGGGGGTAAACGTCTTAAAACAGTAGGCTGAATGAGGCCGAATAGATACAAGCAAAAGAGAGAGGGAGATAAAGAGAAAAAAAGCGAGGTGGGCTCCCTTAACAGTTTGGATGACCTGCACTTCAACAATGTTGTCCGGTTTCTTAGTATTTATAAAGCCGGTATCACACGAGAGCTTTTATAATCAACATTCGATCATCAACATTTTTCCTGCAACATTTCTGGAATATTTTGCAACAGTATCGGAAACTAGACTGATAATAGATGAATTTAGAGGACATCAAACACCATTGTTTCAACCCAACATTCAGGTCAAAGAACTCGCTGTGCTCATTCTCCACACGTACAGCCCCCTTTGCACCCTCATACATGCTCTTCACTGCTTTCGGCAACTTGCCATCTACTTTGTATATTTTAAGTACTTTCCACATACCTTCTCTATCCACTCTGTCATAGGCCTTCTCCAAGTACATAAAGGCAACATACACCCTTTGTTGCTTCTCCAGATATTTCTCCACAACACAATTCAGGGTAAAAATCTGATCTACACATCCTCTTCCCTTCCTAAAACCGCCCTGCTCGTCACCTATCCATTTCTCCGTTCTCGCTTTGACTCTCAATCACTACCCTACTGTACACCTTGCCTTCTACGCTTAGATGACATATTCCTCGTTGGTTACCACACACTTCTCTTTCCCCTTTACTCTTATATAGGGGGACTATTATGCCTGTCTTCCAGTCATCAGGTGCTATTTTTTTTATTTATTTTTTTTTATTTTTTTCTATATTCCAACTTACTTCCTCTCGGGCATAGGCTGAGAGCCTTAACATTCACTGCTTTACAATGAACAGTGAAGCCTGTGAGGTCTTGTTCCAGTCTAGGGAGTGAGACATGTGAAGCACGTAGAGTACAACGAGCACCTGCCATCTTGCCTTCACATGAGGCACGGTGCTCACTCATGGCCCGAAACGACCCCATCTCTGAAGCCATCTCGTTCCCGTGCTTCACTGTCTCACCCCCTACACTCGGACTCTCATACTTACACACACACGACGCCACCTGTTGAGCAGATAACTCACCAGGCATTGCACCCCTATAGCATATTTTGAATATGGGAATATTCATACACTGCTATTTAATCAGGGAACAATGAGGGCATTTTATTGACGTTTCGGTGGGCTTGTGGTAATGCACTGATACTAGGTACAGCACAAATTCCATCCCAATAATATCTTCCCATTGATACATTGGGATTTGAACCCGGGACCTTTGGATTACCAGGCCAGTGGCAAGACCACTCCACCACACCTCCCCTAGTCTGCACATTTTCCATACCCATTCGATCATGGTCTCACCACCATACCTCAGCATTTCCCCACACACTCCATCTTTCCCCAACTTCACTCTTTTCATGGCTTCCCACACTTCTGACCTCCTGATCCCCACCTCCTCCTCCACTACTTCTCCCTCCCATACCCCATCCAACTATGCTTGCTGGCGCATCATTCCTTACAATTAGCAACTCGTTGAAGTACTTCCTCCATCTTTCGACTCTCTCTTGCTTCTCGACTAGCACTCTACAATTCTTATCTTCCACACCCTTACTGTTTCCCTCTCTACCTTCCCTAACTTCTTGACTTCTTTCCAGAATAGTTTCTTACACTCCCTCCATTTTACACTCAGATTCCTTCCAAATTCATCATCTACTCTTCTCTTATTACCCTCACTACTCTCTTCACCACTCTCTTTCTCTCCACATTCTTCGCTCGTTTCTGTCTCTCCAAATCTGCATTCCCTCTACTACCCAACCACTCTCTATATGCTTTCTTTTTGTGTTCCACTGCTATTTTTACCTCTTCTGTTCACCATGCTGTACCTTTTACTCCCTTCCCTCTTCTTCTTACTCCACACACCTGCTCGCATGCTGCACAGATCTCTTCCTTAAACACCTTGCTCATCTCCTCCACTTTCTCCATTTCTTCCAGGTCAAACCCACCTATTCGTCTTTCTACTGCTCTCCTGTACTCTTCCCTGATTTCCTCCTACTGTAGCCTCTCCACCGTCCTCGCCATTCCACCTTCCTCTCGCCTCCCTCCAGCTCTGCTCACCCACTTCGTTTGTATCCTAATTTTAGCTACTACTACATAATTATCAGACAGACCCCCTCCAATACGCTTATACATCCTAGCATCCAGCACAGTTTTCTTCATTCGTTCATCCACATATATATAATCAATCAGTGCCTTTCGTTCCACCACTGTCTTATCCTTATCCTTCTTCCTCCACACCACTTTCCATGTGTATCAGTTTATCATTCTGTGTCGGAAGAAGGTGTTAGCTATATACAGCCTCCTCCCCACATATACGTCCACATGTGCACTACCATTCCCATTCACCTCTGATGGTACCCACCACCCTCCCACCACTACATCAACTTTCCTATCACCCACCTTCCCATTCATATCCCCAATCAGAAATATTCTTTCATTCTTGCAAAACGTATCCAGGCACGCCTCCACATTCACCCAGAACTCCTCTTTCTCTCTTACAAGTTTATCCTCTGTCGGAGCATACACGCACACAATCACCCACGTTTGTATTCCTACTTTCATTCTCACCTACACAATCCTTGAACCCACACCCCCATAGTCTCCTACACGCTCCTTTCATTTGTTACGAACACGCACCTTCTCTCGCTGCTCCCTCACTCACTCCAGCACACACACCCACTCCACACTCCCACTCTCTCACATCTGTACCCCTCCATTTGGTCTCCGCTATTTCACATACATGCAGCCTGTCATTCACTAACACTTCCATGACCTCTCTCTCTTTTGTGCCATCATTCACGCCTCTCACATTCTATGTCGCTATTCTAAGATTGTCCATAGTCGGTCGGGGATCATCAATACAGGGTCCATCCACATCCGAGGCTGTTCGTTCATTCTTTGTTGCTTAAGATTTTTTCAAAGGTGGGGACGCAAGCCCACTGACCCAACCTCTTTAGTCACCTCTTACGACACGCAGGTGGCACGTGGGGCATATTCTATTTCCTAACCCCCAGGGCTAAAGTTTAAATCTTGCAAATCAAACCAAAACAGAACTGCACAATATTAAAGACAAAATCACTTATAACAATTACTATGTGAAAATAATGCATTGAAGACTAGCGAAGCAATCATAACAGTTGGCCTAAGTCTCACCTCGACAATATATTATAATGTAAAACTTGCAAAATAAACAAACCAAAACAAAGCGCAAACCAATTTTAATTCCGCCCATTTTTGTGGCCTTGGGAGCTGTTTCAAGATTTTACAATACTTTACAAGGAATTTGACAACAATGTTTGTTGTTTTGTGGGGTTATAATAGGTCGGAATCACCTGAATTAATTTTTGGGAACTCTGCTTCGAGAGGATTCCAACGATATGGTCACAAGTTAAAATAGAACAACTTTTTTGAAAAAGTAGATTTGGACATGTGGGGATATGTTTGGATTCGTCAGGAAACACTGAATCCAATGGCGCAATCCGTTTTTAAATATATTCAGTTTTGTAGAAATGGGAGCTTATTATAATTTTAAAGTTCTTAACAATTAAAGGAGTGTAATCATAAGTCTAGAGTAAAGTATACCCAAATTTCAAAAACTTATAATGGGGAGACTAATTAAAAACTATTTGACTTTTTTGGAAGTTGACCGGACATTTTCGATTTTCATATATTTAGCGGTATATTCGGATTCTTCTCGACGCGAAAAATCCAATGGCGCAAACCGATTTTAATTCCGCCCATTTTTGTGGCCTTGGGAGCTGTTTTAAGATTTTACAATACTTTACAAAGAATTTGACAACCATGTTTATTGTGTTTTGTGGGGTTATAATAGGTCGGAATCACCTGAATTAAGTTTTGGAAACTCTCCGCTTCGAGAGGATTCCAACGATATGGTCACAAGTTAAAATAGAACAACTTTTTTTGGAAAAAAATAGATTTGGACATGTGGGGATATGTTTGGATTCCTCATGACGCGCTAAATCCAATGGCATTATCCGTTTTTAAATATATTATTTTTTGTAGAAATGGGAGCTTATTATAATTTTAAAGTTCTTACCAATTAAATTAGTGTAATCATAAGTCTAGGGTAAAGTATACCCAAATTTCAAAAACTTATAATGGGGAGACTAATTAAAAACTATTTGACTTTTAATATAAATTACTACCACTGAAATCTGGGTTTACTTTACCTTAGACTTAGGCCTATATATAATTATTATGGGAGCCTATTACAATTTTAAATAAAATATATAAAAATATTGTTTTAACTATTATATAAGTCTAGGGTAAAGTAAACCCCGATTTCAGCGGACAAATCTGGGTTTACTTTACCCTAGACTTATATATAATATATAATTATAATGAGAGCCTATTATAATTTTAAATAAAATATATAACCATATTTTTATAACTATTATATAAGTCTAAGGTAAAGTAAACCCAGATTTCAGTGGTAGTAATTCATATTAAAAGTCTAATAGTTTTTAATTAGTCTCCCCATTATAAGTTTTTGAAATTTGGGTATACTTTACCCTAGACTTATGATTAAATTAATTTAATTGTTAACAACTTTAACATTATAATAGGCTCCCATTTCTACAAAAATTAATATAATTAAAAACGAATTTCACCATTGGATTCAGCGTGTCGTGAGGATTCCAAAAGTATCTCTAAATGTCCAAACCTATTTTTTTCTAAAAAGTTGTTCTATTTTACCTTGTGACCATATCGTTGGAATCCTCTCTAATTAAAAACTATTTGACTTTTTTGGAAGTTGACCGGACATTTTCGATTTTCATATATTTAGCGGTATATTCGGATTCTTCTCGACGCGAAAAATCCAATGGCGCAAACCGATTTTAATTCCGCCCATTTTTGTGGCCTTGGGAGCTGTTTTAAGATTTTACAATACTTTACAAAGAATTTTACAACCATATTTATTGTGTTTTGTGGGGTTATAATAGGTCGGATCACCTGAATTAATTTTCGGGAACTCTCCGCTACGAGAGGATTCCAACGATATGGTCACAAGTTAAAATAGAACAACTCTTTTTGGAAAAAATGGATTTGGACATGTGGGGATATATTTGGATTCCTCAGGACGCGCTGAATCCAATGGCGCAATCCGTGTTTAAATATATTAATTTTTGTAGATGTTGTGTTTATGTGCATGAAGGAGACAAAAGGCAAAGACCCCTGTGACAACCCCCTCTCCCCCCTCCCAGGTTGAACAAGTGAAAGAGCCAAATTCGAAGGTACGTATATACATACACAAGGAAATTGCAATACATAAGATGTATATATAACCTCATCGAAATAAGCGTAGCGAAATATATTTCTTACTTTCACGCTTGACTAAATTCATATCAAGGTATCCAGATTATATTGGATAAATTCAACGCACGCACACAACGTCTCTCCCCCCCCCCCCTCTCTCTCTCTGGAATAGATTTATTGGTTTAGATGCTTATGTTCTGGGTGTGGTGTCCCGAGTTCGAATCCCGGGAGGACCATATGCTTTCATTAGTTTATTAAAGTACAATAGGGTTTGTAGTTGATGATTAATGTTAAGAACGGGGTGTTACTTAACCCCTAAAAGTCGGCGCGCAACTTAAGTCGAGTTAAATAAAGCTGGACTATGTGGCGGCGCTCGACATAACTCGAGTGGCAATTTCAGCACGTAATGTTGCTGAGAGAGAGAGACAAGTGGTGGCAGGAGAGTAGCGAGTGTATGACTGCTCCAGACCACCGCGGCGAACCTACTGACACGAATCTCACCTCCCTCCTACCTCTCTCACTCGCTATATACGGAATTGTATCGGGAAAGTGGCTAATTACATGCTTTTTGCACTCGCATTGCACGGTTATTGCAAGAAAACTAGCCATCATAAAAGGATCGTTATGGTGTCATTCAAAAGCTCTGTTTATGCCCTTTCAGGGATAGATACTTGTTTTACGTTCTGGGTCTTATTTAGGCATGAAAATGATCACGTAAACAGCCCTATTTTGGCTAAAAACACCCCGCTGGGCGGTACATATAAAAAAACCGCATAGACCGCTCGTAAAGGGTTAATACTGTGTACAATGTTGGTGCACATTTTATCAAAACCAACTTAATTATGCTGAATCCCACAGATCCTTCCTAAACTGCATACAATCGTCTAATGTTAGCTAAAAATATAAAACTGCTATAACGTGTCATATAATCCTATAGGGGAAAAAAAACTAACAGAATATTGCTTTGGAATTTCCCTTTATCAATATATGAAAATTATGATTTGTTATAATGGATTAAATTATCAAAGGATGACCAACCTTCATAGCCGCAAAAATAGCTCACTCCGGGAAGTCCCGCTCGTTTTGTCAAACCAATTCCAAAAGTTAATTGATATGATGGACTGAAGACCTGGAATTGATTGCCTCAAATATACAGAAATCATCCAACGCCAAGAAAAAAACAGAGGCAACCGAGGACCACCAGCGATAAGGACTGAAGACAGCGAGGACCGAGGACAGCCATGAACATAAATGTAGATCCGACAAGAACCAAAAATATTATTAAAGAGCGTTCCGTGAGTTCTAAAATAACAAATTTAAAGATTTTCTATGCAAACGCTCGTAGCATACGCAATAAATTTTCAGATTTAGAGGAGCTAGTGTTTACAGAAAATTATGATGTGATTGGCATAACAGAATCTTGGCTCAATACAGAAGATAGAGACTTTTTAGCAGAGTATTCACTTCCCGGTTATGTAATGTTTGAGAAAAGCCGAATAAATCGAAATGGAGGTGGCGTTTTACTTTATATCAAAGAAAGTCTTAACCCTACCCTCTTGTCAAAACCTCAAATTGTGAACGTCGACGCATCTTTTGTGCTAATAAAGAATAATAAAGGTACAAAAATAATACTTTCATTAATATACAGACCTCCAGCTCAATCAGTGCAAACTGACCGAGAAATTTACGAACAAATTGCAGATGTAAGTAACTCACAAGATACCGTAATTTTTGGCGACTTTAATTTACCTGTGACCAAGTGGAGCGATACTCTTACTTCACACTCCGGACATGACTTGTATACGAACTTGCAAGAGAGTTCGCTTTATCAATTTGTTCGAACGCCGACCCGTGGTAATAACGTTCTTGACATTGTACTTGCAACAAAAGAAGAATTAATGGAGAATTTGCATGTTGGTGATGAATTCAGTAACAGCGACCATCGTACAATAACTTTCACTTTAAAGTTTACTAGTAACGAACCAAATAGTAGCATCGAAAAAGTCCCTAATTTCAAGAAAGCAAACTTCCATAAACTTAGAGCTATGTTTAAAGAAGCTGACTGGAGCTTTTTAATTCACAATAACGACATAAATACATCTTGGAAGTTATTCGAAGCCACTTACCTAAAAGCAGTGCAAGACTGCATACCATCGAAAATACGGCGTCCAGACCATAATAATAAGCCCAAATGGTGGAATAAAGATATTTCAAACTGCCTGCTTGCTAAAAAATTTGCTAATGATAGATTAAAATCCTCACAAAATGACGAAGAACGGCTGAAATTTGTAGAGCTACGACGCAAAGCCAAACAGTTAATTAAGCAAAGTAAAAAGACCTTAGAGTTAAATATTGCGAATCAAAGTAAAACAAACCCGAAAGAATTCTATAGTTATATCAGAAAGAAAAAAGTAGTTACTTCAACTGTTGGACCGTTAGTCAATGAAAATGGAGAATACACCAAAGAAGAAGTACATATGAGTAATGCCCTCAATACCTTCTTTGCATCAGTTTTTACAACAGAAGACCTCAGTGATATCCCTACACCATCGCCGATTCAGATTGATAATTCAGATGTTCTAAGCAATATCACCGTTACAGAGAGAGAAGTATTGAATTGTTTAGATAAACTCAAGGTAAATAAAACGCCTGGACCTGATACAATCTCGCCTAGAGTTCTAAAGGAAGCTAAGGATGAGCTCTCCAAACCTCTGACATTACTATTCAATAAATCCTTGCAGTCTGGAACTATGCCCAATCAGTGGAAGCTAGCCAACGTAACACCGATATTAAAAAAAGGCAGCAAATCCCTACCCAGTAACTATCGTCCAATTAGCTTAACCTCAGTTGTATGTAAAATGCTAGAAACGGTCATACGAGACAGACTCGTAAATCACTTAGAGGAAAATAACATACTTAAAGATACTCAACACGGCTTTCGTAAAAAACGTTCCTGTTTAACAAACCTCTTAGACTTCTTCCACGATATCCTCAACCTCTACGATGAGAGTAAAGCTGTAGATATTATATACCTTGATTTTCAAAATACCTTTGACAAAGTTCCCCACAAACATTTACTGCTAAAACTAAAAGCGCATGGAATACAAGACGGTGTGTTGAAATGGATAGAAAATTGGCTCCGCGACAGAAAGCAAAGAGTAGTCATAAACGGTAAGGCATCTAAATGGACCAATGTAAGTAGCGGGGTACCCCAGGGATCGGTACTAGGACCAATTCTCTTTCTAATTTACATCAACGACATAGATGAGGGTCTCACCTGTACAATCTTAAAATTTGCTGACGATACAAAAATTGCAAATAGCGTACTCTCAAAAGAACAAGTTGACGATATGCAACACAATCTAGATAAATTGTCATGTTGGGCCCAAATTTGGCAAATGAGTTTCAATGCGGATAAATGTAAAGTACTACATATCGGATACCTAAATGAGAAAGCAAACTATTCGATGAATGGCACTCAGCTTAAGAATGTAAACAGAGAAACCGATCTGGGAGTAACAATATCGAGTAACCTAAAACCGAGTCAACAATGTTCAGAAGTTGTTAAGAAGGCAAACAAAATAATTGGCTTTATAGGCAGGTCATTTGAACATAAATCCAAAGAAGTTATCCTAACCCTTTACAATTCCTTAGTCCGCCCTCTTCTGGAATACTGCGTTCAATC
This sequence comes from Paralithodes platypus, assembly GCA_032716605.1. Classification (NCBI taxonomy): domain Eukaryota; kingdom Metazoa; phylum Arthropoda; class Malacostraca; order Decapoda; family Lithodidae; genus Paralithodes; species Paralithodes platypus. The sequence continues at coordinate 58,125,948 of CM064504.1, forward strand.
CTGGTGCCCTTCTTACCAAAAAGATATAAACAAGCTAGAACGAGTTCAACGTAGAGTTACCAAAATGATACCTAGCCTAAAGAACAAACCATACGAAGAGCGTCTTAGAGAATTAAATCTATTTCCTTTAACCCAGCGCAGATTTAAAGGTGAATTAATTCAAGTGTTCAAAATCATCAAAGGCATCGACAATATGAACTATAGTAAGTACTTCACTATCGACCAATCTAATTACACGCGGGGAAACGGTTGCAAAATTATTGGTAAATCTTTTAACTCACACGAATCTAAGAATTTCTTCTTCAATCGAGTTGTTAACTTGTGGAATGGGCTTCCCCGCAACGTTATAGACTGCATCACCGTTGATTCATTTAAAGTCCGCATAGACAAATATCTCGCATCAAACCCGCGACTGACTGCGTTTGTAAATGAATAACTTTATTTTATCCCCCCCTCAGTTACTAACCCATCTGTCCCCTACTAACTTCCTAATCCTGCCACGGACATTAGTTCCAGGGCAGTAATTCCCTTTCCAATGTTCCCTTACCCACTCTAAACCACTGTTTGGACACTTGATCCTCAGTGTTTTGGAGGACAAGCAACCTAGAAGGGTCACTAGATCTGTTGTTGCTTGATTTCCTTTGTACCTTTGTACTCCTTTGAAAGGCTATTAACCCCTTTTGTACCATCGAGGTAATTTCATGTTATCTGCTATATGAAGATGATTGTGTAGAGTTTAAGAAAGGTCAATGGTAGTAAAAAGTGTTAAGGGATATATTTCGAAGCCTGTTAATTGCTGGAGGCCCTTTTTTAAATTGAAAAAGTCGTTTAATAGTAGCCAAAATAATATTAATAAGATGTCGCCTGTACAAAAGGGGTTAATGTAGTCGAATCTCTAGAAGTCATACACAAACCGACCTCTTGGAGATAATATATGTAATGGTAATAATTATAATCATTATATTTAAAGAATACCAAAGATATCTAACACAAGCATATGAACGTTATTATTGTGAGTTGCGCGTGTTTATGCTAAAATGGCAAGTAAATAATATATTAAGGAATACCCCGTTCTTTACATTAATCCTCCATTGCAAACCCCAATGCACTTGAATAAATTAATGAAAACATATGGTCTTCCCGGGATTCGAACTCGGGACACCATACCCAGAACATATCCATTTAAACCATTACACCACCAACACCAGTACTTGCAGAGTTTATGAAGGTATAACCAGATTATATAACAATAGACACGATCGCATATGGATGTACAGTCAACTTGTTTAATAAGCAGTCTCGGAAATTTCAGTTATGCAATTATATTTTATTCTGATTCTTGTTGGAAACTGTAATGCTTCTACATTTTGTAATTATATATATTTTCAATTTTTTACATTGTACACTCGGACACCATAGTCTCTAGCCCAATCATACATAATTGTGGACCCACTATGTTTTTCTGTATGCAATTATAAAAGTATCGACTGATTTTTGTATAGAACTCTTTTGTCAATAAATAGTATATAGTGTGTTATGCCGGGTTGTAATACAACCTAGCTTAGTTTTGGTTTTTACTCAAATCCAACTATGGACTTTTAGACTAAAGATATTCTCAACAGTTACACGTCGAACTCGTTCTTATTTACAAGTTAGGTACGATGGCCGTAATATATAAAAGTCATGTGCGTTCTCAGATGGATTACTGTTCACCTCTGTGGGGTGGAAGTGGAGTGGTTGCATTGAGGCAGTTGGACAAAATTCAAAATAAAGCTATTAGATTAATCAATAACCCTGCAATCACACAGGACCTTCCTACATTATCCATACCAAGAAACGTTGCATCCCTTGCATTATTCTACAGATATTTTCACAGCAATTGTTCCGAGGAACTTGCTTCAATTGTGCCGCCTCTCCACATCTTTCCCCGTAGAACTAGGGCAGCTGAGAGCGCCCATGAATTTACACTTTCTCCTCCACAATGCAGAACTTCTGCTTATCAGAATTCATTTATCCCCAGAGCTACTACTCTTTGGAATTCACTTCCTTCGAATTGCTTTCCACAAACTTACAATCTACAAATGTTTAAATCCAGTTGTTACAAACATTTTATGAATAGAGGATGCCTTTAGGCACATGAACCTTTTTGTTTTATCTGTGTTTTTCCTTCCTCCGTTCATTGTCTCTTTAAAAAAAAAAAAAAAAAAAAAAAAAAACTCAATCAGATTAAGATGAACACAATAAATACACACATGTAATTATACACTCTTATTTATTCAAATGACATATAGATAAAACTGGATACTCCTTGACTATTATTGGGGAATAGTAAGCGAGTATGTATACTTTGACATAAACAAATGATAGGCAATTCACGCATTTAATTACGCCTAAAGTGTGGGTGGATATTTACTTCACTACTATAACGAATAGCAAGTAAACAATTATTAACATGTATCACACACCAAGGTCTAGTAATAACATACAATGAGCATGACTCAAGGGATAATATTATAATGGAAGTATGCAATAATAATCAGACAAACATACACATAGATAAAACCCTTGATAATAATATATATGAGAGTTGAGTATCTACTGTGAATTATTCTGAATAAGTTTCTGACAGGTGAGTGAAATTTCTAAGTACGCGTATATACTGTAGGTTGGGGCGGAACAAAAGGGGAAGCGTATGAACGTTTTTTACGTGTATATGTATGAATGAAGAACCAATGTAATTAAATGTATGAACAGTATGAATATATACATTATACATATATATATATATAACCCATTCAATGTTTGAGGGTGCAATTATAGGATTTTGGCTATCAATTACACTTTCATTCAGCTTAAGAAAGATCAGACACGCAGGTAAATAGTCAAATAATAAACCCCTTTCATGGTTAAACATCCTTCCTAAACTGCATACAATTGAATGTAATCCAAAATATACTTAAAATGCATCACAATCCTCAAGCAGTTAACTAAAAGATTAGAGCAAATAAACTGTATATTATCACACTAATTCCTGGTACATTATTCCAAAGTTGTATAGATGTCTGACCAAATTCATACCCATATTTTAGTTCAAAGGTTAGTGATCAAGATTGCTGGCCTAAACATACTGAATAAACTATAGGAAATACATTATATTTGCCCAACAATCTTTACTCTAATTACAAAAATAGTAAGCCAAATAGGATTCCCATCATTTGGGAAGAGGCAACCAGGGATTTGAGTAGGAAAATTGCAGCCCATTTGCTATACCCGTTTTGGAGCTACAGAGATTAACAGTCAAAATGGCTGGCCTCATACTAATACATATATTAGGATTCAGTACCATATGTATAAGCAATTCACTTAATTTGCAATATCAATACAAATACCCACAGCCATAAATAGTCACATGAATATATTATTATCAAAAGACACAATGCTTTAAGAGGGGCCACCGGCTTTTTTTGTCTTTGCTTTTCTTTCTTTCCCTGGCTTGTATTCATTCGGCCCCATTCAGCCAACAGTTTTAATTAAGACGTTTATCCCCATCCAGGTGCCGATTTCCTCCTGGCGAGCGATAGCGAGCCAGTATTGTATGGAGAAATCCGGCTTCGCCGGAGAAATTTTTCTATAAAAAAATTGACAAATTTAGCTTGCTGTCAAAACAAAATTATATATATGCTGGCTCGCTACCACTCGCCAGGAAAATATTGACACCTGGATGGGGGTAAACGTCTTAAAACAGTAGGCTGAATGGGGCCGAATGGATACAAGCCAGAACGAAAGGGAGAGAAAGAGAAAAAAAGCGAGGTGGGCTCCCTTAAAGTACATTGTCATAATCATATTTCTCCAAGTAATTTGTCTCTATCGATTTGTCATACTCATTGGAACACTAAATACAAATTGCATCCTAAACTCTAATTTCCTTTTTCCGTAAAAGGGTTCAGTACATTCCATAGTTTATACATATTATGGCATCATAGTAAATTAAGTCAGGACGGCCTAGTAGGGACCGCTAGGTCTGTGTAGTTAGTATATGTAACTAAATATATGTATCATCATTGTTTGCGTCCTATTTTGCTATTTTTTCCTTCCATTTTCCCTTACTATCGGCGTGTCTATCTACACAAGAATAATGTCCTATCCACCTCGCTTGGATCGAAATGTCTGTGTGGCCGGTGTATCTATGTAAAATTGATCTCTGATTAAACATATATGAGTCACTGATGAGGTTTTAACCCAAAACCGTGTGAACCCTAATTGACCAGAGGAGGATTGATTGGCGCTGGATCAGATTAATTAGTAGGTTAAGTGTGTGTGGGATGTGTGGTATGAGTTTTACGTTTTTGGACATTTGTTAGTATCACATTGACTGTGAATTGATGTTTTAGCACACACACACACACACACACACACACACACACACACACATTGACTAAAGCATGAACTCTTGTCCTGACTGTCGGTGGTTCACTTTCTGGCTAAGAGTAAATAATATATATATATATATATATATATATATATATATATATATATATATATATGTATATGTATATGTATATTGTGACGCACGTCAGCTCCCCAGCGTCCACGAGTGGGCAGCGCTTGGCTCCCTATCCTCTTCTCCCCTCTCCCCAGGCAGTGTTATGGGCTACAGTTATCAGAGAATGTTGTTCTTTCTTTCATAGTGTTCGTGTTGTTACAGACAGTCCCGTGGTGGTCTTTACTTTCGTCTGTGACAACGGGAAGTATTTTATATCGTTAGTAGAATGTAAGATGCATTGTGGAGGGAGAGAGAGAATAGCGCAAGCGTGGTGGTAATATGTGCGTGCGTAGGTATGTGTTGCCTCCCTCACTCGAGGTGTTTTCCCGCTCGCGCCCTTTCCTGCGACCTTGATTGGCTGGTGGATCATGGCGCCTTCTGCAGCCCTGCGGCCTGGTGACGTAGTCGTCTGTGATTGGCGGCCGCGGTCCTGGGACGGTGGTGCGGGCTCCTGTCCTTGTGTCTCCCTCAGAGCTCCTCTTAGTGCTGTACCGCTAACATCCCCTTGCAATCTATCAGCCCCCCTCACCCCCCTATTGCGAACTTTCTCTACCACTGCTTACCTTCTTCTCTCTGTATATCCTACTATTAATTAACTGCCCTTCCCCTTGACGTTTATTTCATATATCCGTCACTGTATTATACAGCGAGCTCTTAGAGATATTATATGTACGTAGTTAGGCATTTTGGATCAGAGGGTTATCCATTTTGGCTTAGGGAGGTTTGACATACTCATTGTGTTGCCCCAACCTTATTTTCTTGGGTGTCTGCCAGGTTAGTCGATGCTAGACTGGGGAGAGGCTATCATGTTGCAGTTTCCTATGAGCATAGACTTCGTTGAGCCTATGCAACTGTACCGGATACCTGCGGAGGCCTAGGTAATTTTCTTGTCTGTGTACCTTAGAGCCTAGCACTGTGTTGGCGTGAGGGCGTTTGCCTTGTCCACCCAGCACTGTGCTAGCTCGTTAGCTTTTGACTTAGGAGGGTCGCCAGGAGAGAACCAGGTACACGAGACCTGGATCTCTCAAGAGAGCACCCAGTCATTTAATGTAACTAGGCGCACAGACTTGAGAACGACACTAGGCTACCGAGCAGGTGGCTCGGCCCAGGTAGCCTAGCCTACGACTCCCTTGCTAGACTTCGTCCACCTGGCAGACCCCCGATTAGGGTTTATAATCTCATTGTGTATATGTGCGCAGCATTATTGTTCCTTATGTTTATAGTAAGTCGTGATTGTTGCTGAGAGACCCAACCAGAGCAGGCTTGTGCTTGGTGGGAGAAAGCACATCTTTTTGTGGTTAGAGTTTAGACTGCCGACTGTTTTATAATTACACCTGTGCCAGATAACACCGTATGTCCCTACACTATATATGTTCCCACCGTAATAATACACTGTTCAGAATCCGATACGTACTTCTTAGTTGCATCTGACGTTTGCAGAAGATTCTGGCATGATGCTTTAGGACTTTCTTTGTTTCACTTTCTTTCAGACAGGAGTGACCGTTTACTGATTATTTAACGTAACGTTAACTATCCTTCTTCTAGTTTGCTGTTAAATCGTAGCTGCGATTTAATTACGCTATCTATCTTTTTTCTTGTATACTTTAATAAAGTAATCGTATGTTGTATGAGTATAGGCTGCTTCAGTGATCATCAGCCTATAGTGTGCACCTTTTACCGAGTCATAGGATACCTCGTTGTCCAGGCACGACTCAGGGCGGTATAGGTGTTTTGTTCTCCAGTGGTTAAGGCAGGGGTTGGAACTAGTGTTACCGTTGTTGCATTTATCCTTATCTAGTCCAATGATGAAGAGCTTCCGTGTCTTGCAGAACCTGGATCGTGACAAATGGCGACCTTGCTTAGGATTTTGTGAACTTAAGAAATACTGTGGGAGTATAGTGGTAATTTTTTTTATTGAGGAATACAGTTGACACAGATTTTTTTTTGGCAAGCAGTATAACACATAAAGAGGCTTCAGATAACTTTAGGAGAGTAGGTGCTTGCATAAGAGATTATAGATACTTTGTTGTTTTTATAAACTTGTGCACTTCTCAGTATACACCATGTCTAGCAACAGCTCAGTTAACGGGGATAATCAGACAGTACAGCCTATGGGTGTTGAACAGCAGCAGGGATATAATGATGGCATCAGAGTTATTAATTGTGAGGCTGATGCGAGGAAGTTTGTGGAAATACCAGTAACAGCGAGTCGGTTGGAGGGGATTGATTGCTATGGTCTGCGTTGTTTGGCCACGGTCCTGGGGCGTGTTGGCTTTGGCAGCATGTCTAAGAGTGACCTGGTGGCTTCTGTGTTGGGTGGTGGCAGTGGGTTGCAGGGTGGAGCGGGGGCTTGGGAGCCTTTATCCAAGCCTCCCTTCCACTCTACTCCTATCGCGCCCCCTCGGTTACCAGACCTTGGCACGCTTCCGCAATCTGACAGTCGCTGGCAGTGTGGTTTGCCCCTGGGTGAGCCACTGGCGGGGTCTCCTATAATTGCTCCTCCCCCTCAGGGTTTGACTGCTGATATGTTGTTGCAACTGGAGTTGGCTAAGATCCAGTGTGAAGTTGAGATGGCTAAGATTCAGGCTGAGGAGAGGGCGGAGATGTCTAAGATTCAGGCTAAGGAGAAGGCTGAGATGGCTAAGATCCAGCGTGAAGTTGAGATGGCTAAGATTCAGGCGGAGATGGCTAAGATTCAGGCTGAGGAGAGGACAGCATGCCGTGAGGCAGAGTTGCAGGTTGAAGCAACTAGGTACTGTGCTGAGATAGATGTTGAGAAGTCTAGGGTGGAGACAACAGGGCGGCATCTCGGTTCTGGGAATCGTGGGTCTGAGTCTTTATCGCACTTGCTTAAGTTAGTCCCTGTGTTCGATGAGACTGGTGTGACTGAGTTTTTTGCACGGTTTGAAAAGAAGTGTCGGGAGCATGAGTGGCCGGAGATTAAGTGGGCAGCCCTTGTATCATCAAAGCTTGTTGGGAAAGGTCTCAAGGCATATGACTCGCTGTCATTGGAGGACTGTACTAACTATGTGGTGTTAAAGGAGGCTGTGCTCCGGGCCTATGAGTTGCAACCAGAAACCTACAGGTTGAAATTTCGGGGCATTGAAAAGAGCAAGGAGAGCTCTTTCCTTGAACATGCCCGGGAACTGACTGACACTATGGGGAACTGGCTCCGGTCTGAGAATGCGACAACAGTTGATCAGATTAAGCAGTTATTTTTATTGGAGCAGTTCTTTCGGTGCACAGGCAGCGACCTGACATTAAACCTGAAGGAAAAATGCCCTAAGACCGTAGAGGAGGCAGCTAAGCTTGCTGACCTCCGGCTTTCTTTGATTCGTGGGTGCGGGTCTGCTCATCGTAGTGAGACAGGTAACAAGGGGCGTAACACTCCACCCCCCAAAGTCAATGAAGCACAAATTAACACTGTAAAAAGTAAGAGCAATGATATCCATTATAACTAGAAACACAAAACCGTCCCATTTTCAAAAGGGCAGGGCCCATCCCCACCACCTCAAGGGGGGAAGTCTAGTGGTGAAGTGAAATTTTTTAAATGTCAGGAGGTGGGTCACTTTGCACGTACATGTCCGAGTAATATTCCTGCTAAGCCTGTGTCTTTGGTTCGCAACATGGGGGTGTCTCTGAGCTCTTCTGCTTCTGCCCTGGGTAGGTCGTCAGTTGCGGGGACACAGCCTGTGAAGAAGGGTTTGGAGGGTTCGACACCTGTCCAAGACACTTTTTGCAGCCATCGAGGGCGCGGGCTTGTGAGCTGGGGGAATACTAAACATCAGGTCAAATTGTTGCGTGACACTGGGGCATCACAGACCCTTCTTAAAAATTTCACAGGCAAACCTATAAACGCGGCTCGGGTTGTTGTGGTACAGGGGATCAATGCTACCAGGTCATACCCGTTGATTAGGTTGGAGCTGGAGGTGGATGGTGTGTGTCGTGAACTTGATGTTGGGATCGTAGAGAGCTTGCCAGTTGAGGGCGTCGACCTCCTTCTGGGCAACGACTTTGCGGTGCTCACTTCGGAGGTTCCACCCTTAGTTGTTGCCGAGAGGGCGGCCGACGTTAATAGGGAGAATCGGGAGTGGGTCGAGAGGTGTCAGCTTAAACAGATGGCCTGTGCAGTCACCCGTTCTCGCACGTCAGTTCAGTCACAACCATTGTCTCAGTCTTCAGACCAGCGGAGGAACGGTCGGAAGGAGCAAGCTGAAGCTGAGAGTTTTGTGAGTTTTGCTCCAGCGGCTCTCCTTAGCGGCTTAGTACTTGACCCAGAGGTGAGCTCCGGAGTGGCCCTAGAACCTGTCACCCCTAGTGACATGGTTGGGCGTGATGGCACTCCGCGACTTAGTAGTTCCCAGTTGGAGGAGAGTTGTGGGAACGGGGCTATCAAACACGAGGACGGGGAAACATGTCATGTGAACCTGTTGGAGGAGTTTATGAGGCAACCACCTGAGCAGCCTACTGTACCTGCGTTGGTCTGCAGCGGCCAAGGTGGAGAAGGAGAGGGGGGCAGTAGGGCACAGGTGGAGGAGAGTAGGGATTTTCATGTCTCGGCGGAGCAGTGGGCGGGGGACACGAGTCTGGTGGCTTTAGAGGCGCTAGAGCACCTGCCTGAGCAGCAGTGTGCAGCGCTCCAGCACCAGCTCGGTTCATACCCCACTGGTCGTGCCGAGCCCCTGAGCCTCACAACTCAGGCGGTGCAAGATGTTCCGCGGACAGGTCACGTGAATGTTGGGAGACCGTTAGCCTCATTGTTTCGGTGGTTCAAGGTGGGCGACGAGGCTTGGACATGGTTGTCAGGTCAAGGTCGACCCATGGCTGCCAAGGGTGGTGGTAAAAAGGAGGACTTTGAGCAGATTGGTGAGGTTGGCTTTGGCATAGAAGTGCCCGGTCGTCGCATAGCCTCCCAATGCTGCTCTAGTCGAATGCAACAGCCCTACCATAGACCGAATGTATCTGGCCATGTCGCTAAAAGCGGTGATGCTGCGCAGGCAGATGTCACTGGGCATGTTGTTCTGCGAGATAAGTTGTTTACTAGGCTGTGGCAGTGCATCCATATGTTTGTTGCTTCTCCAGGCCTGATGTACGGGGTAGAATCTGACATGGAGGCTGAAGACAGTGCGAGGCTCAGTTTAATTCCCTACCGTATAAACCCTGCTAAAAAGCCTGTCGTGAAAACAGAGCTAGACGACATGTGGAAAAAGGGTCTGAGGGATAAAGGATATTGTGAGTGGTCGTTGCCAGTGAGTTTGCAACCTGAGTTGAGTGGCAAGATCAGTGTGTGTGCATTATCCCTGACAGACACCTATCCATTGCCCAAGGGTCTGAGGGATAAGGAATGTCGTGAGTGGTCGTTGCCTGTAACTTTGCAACCTGTGTTTAGTGGCAAGATCAGTGAGTGTGTTGATTGCGAGAGTGTGTGTGCATTATCCCTGACAGATGCCTATACCTTATCGAGAGTTGACGACACCATAGACCGCCTCGGGACTGCATCGCCTATCACGAAGGTAGAACTAGTGAAAGGTTATTGGCAGGCCCCGTTGCCGGAAAGAGCGAAGAGAAATGCCAGTCTTGTGATGAACTGGGCAGTTAATCAGTGCCAGGTGTTGTTTTGCTGCCGGGACACAAGTTGGATGTGTGGCATGCTAAGGGCACTGATAATGTTTTGGCTGATTGTTTGTCACGGGAGGGTTTGTTTGCAGGAGAACCCTCGCCGTTCAGTCAGTGTGTGTTGAGAGTGGAGGAAAATAGGCTACATATATTTAAAGCCGAACAAAAACAACAATAAAATTTAAAAATCAACATAAAAACTCTTTCTGTTATAGTAAATTTAAGTATGTTTTGTTACAGCTGAAGCACTAGCTATTAGTGGGCTGAGTTTCGTAGAACTCGCTTTCGGAGCGTAACAATTTTAAGTTTTTTTATTGTGTTGAGGGGGTAAATATGTAATTTTGTTTCATTTTATAAGTATATTTTTTTTGTGAAACCTATATGCTGTATTATTGTGCTGGGGTGCTCGTTAGGTGACGTGTGCCGATTTCAGATATCAGAACTTGCCTAATGTTAAGTGTCTAATATCTTGGGGGAGGGGGGGGGGGGTGATGCACGTCAGCTCCCCAGCGACCACGAGGGGGCAGCGCTTGGCTCCCTATCCTCTTCTTCCCTCTCCCCTGGCAGTGTTATGGGCTACAGTTATCAGAGAATGTTGTTCTTTCTTATAGTGTTTGTGTTGTTACAGACAGTCCCGTGGTGGTCTTTACTTTCGTCTGTGACAACGGGAAGTATTTTATATCGTTAGTAGAATGTAAGATGCATTGTGGAGGGAGGGAGAGAATAGCGCGAGCGTGGTGGTAATATGTGCGTGCGTAGGTATGTGTTGCCTCCCTCACTCGAGGTGTTTTCCCGCTCGCGCGCTTTCCTGCGCCCTCGATTGGCTGGTGGATCCTGGCGCCTTCTGCAGCCCTGCGGCCTGGTGACGTAGTCGTCTGTGATTGGCGGCCGCGGTCCTGGGACGGTGGTGCGGGCTCCTGTCCTTGTGTCTCCCTCAGAGCTCCTCTTAGTGCTGTACCGCTAACATCCCCTTGCAATCTATCAGCCCACCTCACCCCCCTATTACGAACTTTCTCTACCACTGCTTACCTTCTTCTCTCTGTATATCCTACTATTAATTAACTGCCCTTCCCCTTGACGTTTATTTCATATATCCGTCACTGTATTATACAGCGAGCTCTCAGAGATATTATATGTACGTAGTTAGGCATTTTGGATCAGAGGGTTATCCATTTTGGCTTGGGGAGGTTTGACATACTCATTGTGTTGCCCCAACCTTATTTTCTTGGGTGTCTGCCAGGTTAGTCGATGATAGACTGGGGAGAGGCTATCATGTTGCAGTTTCCTATGAGCATAGACTTCGTTGAGCCTATGCAACTGTACCGGATACCTGCGGAGGCCTAGGGCATTTTTTTGTCTGTGTACCTTAGAGCCTAGCACTGTGTTGGCGTGAGGGCGTTTGCCTTGTCCACCCAGCACTGTGCTAGCTCGTTAGCTTTTGACTTAGGAGGGTCGCCAGGAGAAAACCAGGTACACGAGACCTGGATCTCTCAAGAGAGCATCCCGTCATTTAATGTAACTAGGCGCACAGACTTGAGAACGACACTAGGCTACCGAGCAGGTGGCTCGGCCCAGGTAGCCTAGCCTACGACTCCCTTGCTAGACTTCGTCCACCTGGCAGACCCCCGATTAGGGTTTATAATCTCATTGTGTATATGTGCGCAGCATTATTGTTCCTTATGTTTATAGTAAGTCGTGATTGTTGCTGAGAGACCCAACCAGAGCAGGCTTGTGCTTGGTGGGAGAAAGCACATCTTTTTGTGGTTAGAGTTTAGACTGCCGACTGTTTTATAATTACACCTGTGCCAGATAACACCGTATGTCCCTACACTATATATGTTCCCACCGTAATAATACACAGTTCAGAATCCGATACGTACTTCTTAGTTGCATCTGACTTTTGCAGAAGATTCTGGCATGATGCTTTAGGACTTTCTTTGTTTCACTTTCTTTCAGACAGGAGTGACAGTTTACTGATTATTTAACGTAACGTTAAATATCCTTCTTCTAGTTTGCTATTAAATCGTTGCTGCGATTTAATTACGCTATCTATCTTTTTCCTTGTATACTTTAATAAAGTAATCGTATGTTGTATGAGTATAGGCTGCTTCAGTGATCATCAGCCTATAGTGTGCACCTTTTACCGAGTCATAGGATACCTCGTTGTCCAGGCACGACTCAGGGCGGTATAGGTGTTTTGTTCTCCAGTGGTTAAGGAAGGGGTTGGAACTAGTGTTACCGTTGTTGCATTTAGCCTTATCTAGTCCAATGATGAAGAGCCCCGTGTCTTGCAGAACCTGGATCCTAACAATATATATATATATATATATATATATATATATATATATGTAGAGAGAGAGAGAGAGAGAGATACAGTATATGCATGTATTTACTCGGGCCCATTCCCCACTTTTATTTTTATTTTGTCTGGGGGTTACCGACTCAAGACAGAGCCAGAATAGGGACAACACAAAACAAAACAGAAAACAATGAACACACAAAAACAAAATATAAGTTCACACACTTCTAGGTCACCCAGGAGAAGACCCAGAGACCAGGGTCACCCAGGTCCCTCCAGCACTCCCTCCGCCCCAGACCACCCAGAGAGTTTCCGATCTCGGCAGGCAGACATGCAGCGGAACCGAAGCCACAAGCCTGCTCACCACACTTCCAGCCGCACCCTTCATATATACAGGCTCCCCGGGCCAGGCGACTGATGGACTATTATCTAGTCCAACTTACTCCCGACCCCCTCTTCCAAATGACCACGTGTTTACTCATCTATTCACAAGCATTCTCCATTCATTCCTGTTTATTACCACTTTCCTTGCCTGATCTATAGTCATTGCACTTTTAACATTCATTCCGAGATTTCTCTCCTTCCACATACTTCCCGTTGCTCCGAAAACTTTCCTTCCTTCACATACTCTCTATTTTACATCCATTTCCATTCTTCCATTCCTGCTTATCGTTCCTCCTAGATATTTAAAACACTCTACTTGTTCCAATATTTCCCCATCCAGCCTCATATCTAGATTCACCCTTCGATCACCCCTATTACGCACCATTACTTTACTTTTATTGACGTTCACCTTCAGTTTCCTCCTCCCACAAACCACACCAAACTCTTATATATATATATATATATATATATATATATATATATATATACATAATATACAGGTACTGTATATATATATATATATATATATATATATATATATATGTATATATATATATATATATATATATATATATATATATATATATATATATATATATAGAGAGAGAGAGAGAGAGAGAGAGAGAGAGAGAGAGAGAGAGAGAGAGAGAGAGAGAGAGAGAGAAAGAGAGAGATTATATATATGTTGATATTTGGACCCAATCAGGTTATTGCATATTTATATGCCAATGTGCGGATTTGATCTTTGCTCCAGTTATAAAAGCTTATAGAGGCGGTCATTCAATGGCCTTTTAGTGTTTGTGTGTATATGCATGTCAGATTGTGTATATAATGTATGTGTGTCTAATTTATTTATATATATATATATATTAGGAAGATACACACCAGTGCAAGGAGTAACATCTTGACTTATTGCCTACATTTCGATATTATCCTCTTATCATTATCAGATCCTAATATGGAAACAGAAAACTTATTTTAAAGTATAATACATGTACAGTAGATATACTTATCTAAAATAGTTTTAAATTGATACTTACGATATACATATTGTATGTGAAGATATGTAATTGCCAGATGTTATAAAAAAGACGCGAATAGAGTAAATTATTATAGAAATAAATTAAAATTATACCTCGTGGTATGTGAGACCGTAAAGTTTAAAGGGGGTAACCGTTTTTGTTTTTCTTTTTTCTCCTTTCCTCTCTTTCCCTGGCTTTTATCCATTCGGCCCCATTCAGCAAACTGTGTTAAGACGTTTATCCCCATCCAGGTGTCGATTTCTTCCTGGCGAGCGATAGCGAGCCAGCATTCTATGGAGAAATCTGGTTTCGACGGAGACATTTTTCTATCGAAAAATGTACAAATTTAGCCTGCTGTCAAAACAAAAATAGATATATGCTGGCTCGCTACCGCTCGCCAGGAAAATATTTGACACCTGGATGGGGGTAAACGTCTGAAAACAGTAGGCTGCATGGGGCCGAATGGATACAAGCCCAAGAGACACGGAGAGAAAGGGAAAACAAGCGAGGTGGGCTCCTTTAATAGTGGGTAGCCACGAGATGTTCAGCACAGCTGTTGTGTTTTTAGGTACTAAGGTGTGTGATCTGTGTTTTGCTTCCTATTTTCCTTCACTAATAATTGTATGCTAGAGAGGTGGAGGGATGAGCTGGTTAATTGTATGCTAGAGAGGTGGAGGGATGGGCTGGTTAATTGTATGCTAGAGAGGTGGAGGGATGAGCTGGTTAATTGTATGCTAGAGAGGTGGAGGGATGAGCTGGTTAATTATATGGATGAACGGAAGACTGAATGGATAGGCCAATGAACATATATACTGTATATGGTTAAGGGAGCTCACCTCACTTTTTTTCTCTTTTTCTCCTTCTCTCATTGGCTTGTTCAGCCTACTGTTTTACCCCCATCGCGGTAGCGAGCCAGCATATATATATTTTTGACAGCAAGCTAAATTTGTAAATTTTTCGATAGAATTTTTTTTCCGAAATAGCCGGATTTCTCCATACAATGCTGGCTCGCTATCGCTCGCCAGGAAGAAATCGACACCTGGATGGGGATAAACGTCTTAAAACAGTTGGCTGAATGGGGCCTAATGGGTACAAGCCAGGGAAAGAGAGAAAAGGAGAGAAAGATAAAATAATATACCGGTGACCCCACCTTAAACAGTTAATCCTTTCTAAACCGGCGACGTTTTTTAAATTTTATTCGTGCCATATTTAGACGATTTTCTGTAGTTTAAGAAGGCTCTGAAGTCTTACACAGGGTTAATGAGAGAGTTCGAAACCTGTTAATTGCTGGAGGTCCTTTTTAAACTGAATTAAATCATCTAATAGTAGCCAGAATAAAGTGAAAAGGACGTCCCCGGTAGAGAACTGGTTAAGGGGAGGTTGTTAGTTTATTCCCTATATTTCCATCAAGCTTACGATTACACCCTCTAGACCCCCTCTCAAGATAAATTTGTACATTTTTCGGTAGAAAAATGTCCCAGCCGAAGGCCGGTTCCTCTTACATTACAGGCTCGCTGTCGCTCGCCGGAAAAAATCGACACCTAATTAGCACGAAAGGTCTTAAAATTGACTGAAATGGGGCGAAAGTTCTTAAGATCGTCAAACTAATGGGGCGAAAGTCTTAACATCTCAAAAGCAATGGGGCTAAACATGAGGGAGAAAGGGATCCAGAAAACAATCCCTCAAGTGGAAATCTCCCCTTAACCAATAGACAGAATAATGGATGGATGATTTGGTTAGGTTAAGAGTCGATGAATTATAGAAGAATGACTATATACATAGATAATGCAAAGATATATAACAGAAAATATATTTACTCGAAATAATGTAAAGTGGTTGATACTAGTCTATTCGATGTAAGCAAGCGAAAAATCATGACCTCTAACCTCTGTAACTCAAAAACGACTAGAGTATAATCGAGCTAATATTTCTACCATTTAGGAAGTGCCAGTCAAGGAATAGATGGGGAAATATACAGGCAATTTTCTCTAGCGTTTTTTGAGTTACAGAGGATAGAGGTCATGATTTCTCGCCTACTTACAGCGAGTAGACTAGAGCAACATTTTGTGTGATCAATTGCATTAGTATAAGCGACAAAGACAACGGTAATTGAACCCCTTGAAGATCATGACGCGTGTTAGCAGTTTAGTCGGGCTATCATTATCGATTTTATACAACTTAGAGAGAATCTGTGGGGATAACAGTACAAAGACTATCTCAATTTACCCTCTGAATTACACACACCCTTCCTAATCTAGATACAATCGGTTAAAAATGTGTCGGATGGTTGAAAGCCACAGTTGCTCGCGCGTTTGGGGCTAGCAACACGTATTATGAAAAACATGTATCCTCCTTCATTCACTGTCCCCCCCTTCACTCACTCAACCCATAAAACATGTATCCTCCTTCATTCACTGTCCCCCCCCCCCCTTCACTCACTCAACCCATAAAACATGTATCCTCCTTCATTCACTGTCCCCCCCTTCACTCACTCAACCCATAAAACATGTACCCTCCTTCATTCACTGTCCCCCCCTTCACACACTCAACCCATAAAACATGTATCCTCCTTCATTCACTGTCCCCCCCTTCACTCACTCAACCCATAAAACATGTATCCTCCTTCATTCACTGTCCCCCCCATCACTCACTCAACCCATAAAACATGTATCCTCCTTCATTCACTGTCCCCCCCTTCACTCACTCAACCCATAAAACATGTATCCTCCTTCATTCACTGTCCCCCCCATCACTCTCTCAACCCCACAATTTGCCGGAGGATAACAGGTTGTTCACAATAAGTAGACGGAGGTCTTTTAAAACAAATAATAATAATAGCCAGAATATACTGTCAAAACGCGTCATAATCCTCAAGGCAGCAACATTCTTAGAAATGTTGAATGTTAAGGGGGTAGTACTCGTTCTTTCTGGACCCCCTTCTCCCTCATTTTTAGCATTTTAGTTGTTGAGGTTTTAAGACGTTCGTTCCGTTAGTTTGGCGATTTTGAGACATTTCGCCTCATTTTGTATTCAATATTAAGACCTTTCGTGCCCTCTAGGTGTCGATTTTTTCCCGGGCGAGCGATAGCGAGCCTCAAATTTTAGAAGGAATCGGCCTTCGGCCGGGATATTTTTCTACAGAAAAATTTACAAATTGATCTTGAAAGGAGGTCTAGGGGGTGTTTTTCTAAGTTTGATGGAGGTCTAGCGAGGAAACTCAGATATAATTAAATATATAAATACATAGCCTAAAAACCAAGTACTGCCCCTTTAAAGCTATTAGACCGGAATTTCCGTAAAAAAATGTGACGGCAGGAGACCTCTTGTTAACCCGTCTGAAGCTTCAAAGGAACTAATAAGAAAGGAAGGAAGGGAACAACATAATTAGGGAAGAGGAAGAGAAAAATGCTTGGGATAACAGATGAAAAAAACAATACCCCATTGAGGATTTCGATGCGTGTTGACAGTATATTCTGGTTAGCATTAGACGATTAAATACAATTTACAGAGAGAGAAAAAGAGAGAGAGAGAGAGAGAGAGAGAGAGAGAAATGTCGTAGATAGGTAGGATATCCAAGGAATCTAGTGCTAAAAAAGATAAACTGTGAACGGCCAATAATGTGGTATTTCTTGTCAATATATATACTGTATGTAGTCTTGTCTGTGTGGGTATCATATATATACTGTATGTAGTCTTGTCTGTGTGGGTATCATATATATACTGTATGTAGTCTTGTATGTGTGGGTATCATATATATGCTGTATGTAGTCTTGTCTGTGTGGGTATCATATATATGCTGTATGTAGTCTTGTCTGTGTGGGTATCATATATATACTGTATGTAGTCTTGTCTGTGTGGGTATCATATATATACTGTATGTAGTCTTGTCTGTGTGGGTATCATATATATACTGTATGTAGTCTTGTCTGTGTGGGTATCACATATATACTGTATGTAGTTTTGTCTGTGTGGGTATCACATATATACTGTATGTAGTCTTGTCTGTGTGGGTATCACATATATACTGTATGTAGTCTTGTCTGTGTGGGTATCACATATATACTGTATGTATGTAGTCTTGTCTGTGTGGGTATCATATATACTGTATGTAGTCTTGTCTGTGTGGGTATCATATATATGCTGTATGTAGTCTTGTCTGTGTGGGTATCATATATATACTGTATGTAGTCTTGTCTGTGTGGGTATCATATATATACTGTATGTAGTCTTGTCTGTGTGGGTATCATATATATACTGTATGTAGTCTTGTCTGTGTGGGTATCATATATATACTGTATGTAGTCTTGTCTGTGTGGGTATCATATATATACTGTATGTAGTCTTGTCTGTGTGGGTATCATATATATACTGTATGTAGTCTTGTCTGTGTGGGTATCATATATATGCTGTATGTAGTCTTGTCTCTGTGGGTATCATATATATGCTGTATGTAGTCTTGTCTGTGTGGGTATCATATATACTGTATGTAGTCTTGTCTGTGTGGGTATCATATATATACTGTATGTAGTCTTGTCTGTGTGGGTATCATATATATACTGTATGTAGTCTTGTCTGTGTGGGTATCATATATATACTGTATGTAGTCTTGTCTGTGTGGGTATCATATATATACTGTATGTAGTCTTGTCTGTGTGGGTATCATATATATACTGTATGTAGTCTTGTCTGTGTGGGTATCATATATATACTGTATGTAGTCTTGTATGTGTGGGTATCATATATATACTGTATGTAGTCTTGTCTGTGTGGGTATCATATATATACTGTATGTAGTCTTGTCTGTGTGGGTAATATATATATACTGTATGTAGTCTTGTCTGTGTGGGTATCATATATATACTGTATGTAGTCTTGTCTGTGTGGGTATCATATATACTGTATGTAGTCTTGTCTGTGTGGGTATCATATATATACTGTATGTAGTCTTGTCTGTGTGGGTATCATATATATACTGTATGTAGTCTTGTCTGTGTGGGTATCATATATATACTGTATGTAGTCTTGTCTGTGTGGGTATCATATATATACTGTATGTAGTCTTGTCTGTGTGGGTATCATATATATACTGTATGTAGTCTTGTCTGTGTGGGTATCATATATATACTGTATGTAGTCTTGTCTGTGTGGGTATCATATATATACTGTATGTAGTCTTGTCTGTGTGGGTATCATATATATACTGTATGTAGTCTTGTCTGTGTGGGTATCATATATATATACTGTATGTAGTCTTGTCTGTGTGGGTATCATATATATACTGTATGTAGTCTTGTCTGTGTGGGTATCATATATATACTGTATGTAGTCTTGTCTGTGTGGGTATCATATATATACTGTATGTAGTCTTGTCTGTGTGGGTATCATATATATACTGTATGTAGTCTTGTCTGTGTGGGTATCATATATACTGTATGTAGTCTGGTCTGTGTGGGTATCATATATATACTGTATGTAGTCTTGTCTGTGTGGGTATCATATATACTGTACGTAGTCTTGTCTGTGTGGGTATCATATATATACTGTATGTAGTCTTGTCTGTGTGGGTATCATATATATACTGTATGTAGTCTTGTCTGTGTGGGTATCATATATATACTGTATGTAGTCTTGTCTGTGTGGGTATCATATATATACTGTATGTAGTCTTGTGTGTGGGTATCATATATATACTGTATGTAGTCTTGTCTGTGTGGGTATCATATATATACTGTATGTAGTCTTGTCTGTGTGGGTATCATATATATACTGTATGTAGTCTTGTCTGTGTGGGTATCATATATATACTGTATGTAGTCTTGTCTGTGTGGGTATCATATATATACTGTATGTAGTCTTGTCTGTGTGGGTATCATATATATACTGTATGTAGTCTTGTCTGTGTGGGTATCATATATATACTGTATGTAGTCTTGTCTGTGTGGGTATCATATATATACTGTATGTAGTCTTGTCTGTGTGGGTATCATATATATACTGTATGTAGTCTTGTCTGTGTGGGTATCACATATATATACTGTATGTAGTCTTGTCTGTGTGGGTATCATATATATACTGTATGTAGTCTTGTCTGTGTGGGTATCATATATATACTGTATGTAGTCTTGTCTGTGTGGGTATCATATATATACTGTATGTAGTCTTGTCTGTGTGGGTATCACATATATACTGTATTTAGTCTTGTCTGTGTGGGTATCACATATATACTGTATGTAGTCTTGTCTGTGTGGGTATCATATATATACTGTATGTAGTCTTGTCTGTGTGGGTATCACATATATACTGTATGTAGTCTTGTCTGTGTGGGTATCATATATACTGTATGTAGTCTTGTCTGTGTGGGTATCACATATATACTGTATGTAGTCTTGTCTGTGTGGGTATCATATATATACTGTATGTAGTCTTGTCTGTGTGGGTATTATATATACTGTATGTAGTCTTGTCTGTGTGGGTATCACATATATACTGTATGTAGTCTTGTCTGTGTGGGTATCATATATATACTGTATGTAGTCTTGTCTGTGTGGGTATCATATATATACTGTATGTAGTCTTGTCTGTGTGGGTATCATATATACTGTATGTAGTCTTGTCTGTGTGGGTATCATATATATACTGTATGTAGTCTTGTCTGTGTGGGTATCATATATATACTGTATGTAGTCTTGTCTGTGTGGGTATCATATATATACTGTATGTAGTCTTGTCTGTGTGGGTATCATATATATACTGTATGTAGTCTTGTCTGTGTGGGTATCATATATACTGTATGTAGTCTTGTCTGTGTGGGTATCACATATATACTGTATGTAGTCTTGTCTGTGTGGGTATCATATATATACTGTATGTAGTCTTGTCTGTGTGGGTATCACATATATACTGTAGTCATGTCTGTGTGGGTATCACATATATACTGTATGTAGTCTTGTCTGTGTGGGTATCATATATATACTGTATGTAGTCTTGTCTGTGTGGGTATCATATATATACTGTATGTAGTCTTGTCTGTGTGGGTATCATATATACTGTATGTAGTCTTGTCTGTGTGGGTATCATATATATATACTGTATGTAGTCTTGTCTGTGTGGGTATCATATATATACTGTATGTAGTCTTGTCTGTGTGGGTATCATATATACTGTATGTAGTCTTGTCTGTGTGGGTATCACATATATACTGTATGTAGTCTTGTCTGTGTGGGTATCATATATATACTGTATGTAGTCTTGTCTGTGTGGGTATCATATATATACTGTATGTAGTCTTGTCTGTGTGGGTATCATATATATACTGTATGTAGTCTTGTCTGTGTGGGTATCACATATATACTGTATGTAGTCTTGTCTGTGTGGGTATCATATATATACTGTATGTAGTCTTGTCTGTGTGGGTATCATATATATACTGTATGTAGTCTTGTCTGTGTGGGTATCATATATATACTGTATGTAGTCTTGTCTGTGTGGGTATCATATATATACTGTATGTAGTCTTGTCTGTGTGGGTATCACATATATACTGTATGTAGTCTTGTCTGTGTGGGTATCATATATATACTGTATGTAGTCTTGTCTGTGTGGGTATCATATATATACTGTATGTAGTCTTGTCTGTGTGGGTATCACATATATACTGTATGTAGTCTTGTCTGTGTGGGTATCATATATATACTGTATGTAGTCTTGTCTGTGTGGGTATCATATATATACTGTATGTAGTCTTGTCTGTGTGGGTATCATATATATACTGTAGTCTTGTCTGTGTGGGTATCATATATATACTGTATGTAGTCTTGTCTGTGTGGGTATCATATATATACTGTATGTAGTCTTGTCTGTGTGGGTATCATATATATACTGTATGTAGTCTTGTCTGTGTGGGTATCATATATACTGTATGTAGTCTTGTCTGTGTGGGTATCATATATATACTGTATGTAGTCTTGTCTGTGTGGGTATCATATATATACTGTATGTAGTCTTGTCTGTGTGGGTATCATATATATACTGTATGTAGTCTTGTCTGTGTGGGTATCATATATATACTGTATGTAGTCTTGTCTGTGTGGGTATCATATATATACTGTATATATAGACTCTAAAAGCTATCGTTAACCCTTTCACGCTCATATGACGTAGAGGTTGCCAGATTAGCAATAAGAAATAGAGTTCTCTCACTCTTATAATTACCTCTCCAAAATTAGTTTTCTGCCCACAGCTAACTCAAAGACAACTGCAGAGGTTGAAGTAACTAAACTAAATGTTTCTAAATAACCCTGATGGTAACAAAGGCTTCAAAATATCCCTAATAGGCTCAAAATCGCGTCATATGTCGAAGAGGGTTAATATCCAGAGCTACATATTGGGGGATGGGCGGATTCATTTGCTAAAATATATTTATTTTTGTATTATATTTTAGTTTCCCCCTATAAACCTCCATCAAGCTGTACAAACACCCCCTAAACCCCCCTTCAAGATAAATGGGTAAAAATTTTCGGTAGAAAAATGTCCCGACCGAAGGCTGATTACTCTATAAATTTACAGGCTCGCTATCACTCGCTAGGAAAAAATCGACACATAAATGGCACGAAAGGTCTTAATATTGACAAAACAATGGTGACTAAAGTCTTAAAATCGCCAAACTACTAGGCCGAACGTCTTAAAATCTAAACCCAGTGGGGCTAAACACGAGGGAGAAGGGGGGCCTGAAAACCAGCCCATCTACAGGCGGGCAATGCCTAGTGATTTAATTGCTCAATAGGTGGCGTTCTGAGAGTGAGGGTCCGAGTCTGGGGGATGAGATGGTTGAGCACTGAGGCAAAGCGGCTTTAGAGATGGGACTGCTTCGAGCCGTGAATGGGTGCTTCGCATGATTCACTCCCTAGACTTGAACAAAACTTCACGGGCCTCACCGTGTTCAGTGGTGGAGTGCCCAGGCTCTCGGCCTATGCTCGAGAGGGAGTAGTTGGAATATAGGAAGAAAAAAATAAATAAAAATAAATAAATAAATATTGCTATACCTATTTGTACATATGAGTAAGAACGGAAATTAAGAGTCTAAAGCCGCTGTCACACAAGCACTTTTTCCGTCAATTTTCCATGAGCAAGTTTGTTCTCGTTATATTTCGGGACATGTTTGCACTGGTATCGGTAACTAGACTGAAGGTAGATTATGTTAGGTGGCTGAATTCTGATAAAGTATAATATTTGAAGCTGCCAGACCATAATTCCCAGTAAAAATTGCTCGAAAAACGGCTCGTGTGACTCCGGTTTAAGGTGAGATTGTACTGTAATATAGTTGAGTGCTTCCGTCTCGCTCTCTCTCTCTCTCTCTCTCTCTCTCTCTCTCTCTCTCTCTCTCTCTCTCTCTCTTCTTGTCCAATATCATAGTTTAAATGTACAAGATTGTGTTCAATTGTTTCCTTCCGTCTCTCTCTCTCTCTCTCTCTCTCTCTCTCTCTCTCTCTCTCTCTCTCTCTCTCTCTCTAGTATCATATTTTCATTGTATAATATTGTGTTTAATTGTATCTTATCGACTCCCATCTTAAATCATTATATACTGTACTGCACTGCCAACACCTAGCGAAATATAGAAACAATGTCATAGATAAGGTCGATGAACAAATTATATGGATGTTCAATCAGAATATGATTACTCAAAAAATAGCCAAATGCAAAAATATACAATACATCGTAAGGTAAATATACATAACACAAAGTTTAGGATTTAGTGTTATGATTATTATGTAATTGATAGCTTCATTATATCATTATTGTTATTATAATAATAAATGTGTATGTATATTCTGTATATTGTGAAATTTGTGTATTATTGTATGAATGAATGTGTGTATATGTATGTATGTAGGTATATGTACATGCATGTGTGTGTATTGTGTGTATGTATATGTGTATATATGTATGTATATACTGTATATGTATATATGTGTGTATGGGTGTATGTATGTGTGTGTATTTGTAGGCATGTTCTTATGTATTAAACTGGAGTGGGAGGGTCATTCTATGACATTAAGGAAAGTAGCAGGATTATAACAAACCCACGCTAAGCCTAAGCCCAGCTTAGCTAAGGGTCCTTCTTAAACAGTTAGGGACAACTGGTATGCTAACAAGTATAGAGATAAAAACTTACTAAATGTTGTTTTCATGTTTGTGTTTATATTGTACATGTATAATATGAGTAGGGTAAAAGACTGTTTTACCACCTTTGCCCTTTTGAGACGTGTAATTATGTATTCCCATGTATTTATGCTTTCTCAATAAAGAATCAAATCAAATCAAATCATCTCCCTTCGACATTCATTACTGACCACTTGTGAGTTTCAGGGTATAAAGAAGTTGGAACCGTAAACATATATATTATTATGTTCCCTCTACCAACCGACTTTACTCCTAAACTCAATTAATGAAATCAACAAATACATGTGGCAGTCCAGGGATTCGAACCTAGGATGCTCACACCGAAATGCAGTGCATTTATCCATTGCGCTACGAAGACAGTTAAAGCATGGTGGACAAGCCTACGATATATTATGCAGTTTCGAATCCTGCATATTACTCTAAGCATGTACACACTTTCCAACTGCACTATCATAGACTATGGATAGATGAATGGAAGGAGTAATTAATGGGGCCTTAACCCTAAGGAAGGTCTCTCTATAAACTACCCCTGAACCTGAATGAATTATTATGTTACCTCCACCAACCGACTTTACTCCTAAACTCAATTAATGAAATCAACAACAGAAATATATCAATAATGTAGGTTTCTGATGGTTAGAAAGAACGATGAGCTGGGTTATATATATATATATATATATAAGGGGAGGTGTGGCAGAATGGTCTTGCCACTGGACTGGTAATCCAATGGACCCGGGCTCGCATCCCAATATGTCAATGGGAAGATATTATTGGGATGGAATTTGTGCTGTACCTAGTTTCAGTGCATTACCACAGCGCACCGAAATGCCAAAACAAAATACCCTCATTGTTCCCTGATTAAATAGCACTGTATGAATATTCCCATATTCAAAATATGCTACAGGGGGGCAATGCCTAGTGACTTAATTGCTCAATAGGTGGCGTTCCGAGAGTGAGGGCCCGAGGCTGGGGAGTGAGACTGTGAAGCGCAGGGGCGAAACAGCTTCAGAGATGGAGTTGGGTTCGAGCCGTGAGTAGGTGCTTCGCATTTCTTACTCCCTAGACTGGAACAAGACCTCACGGGCTATCAGCCTATGCCGGAGAGGGAGTAGTTGGAATATATACAGTATATATATATATATATATATATATATATATATATATATATATATATATACTATGACCGTACATACCTGATAATTCTGCTTAACCCCTTTAGGATAATATGGCATTTTGATTATGTATTCTGGCTTTTATTAGACAATTTTAGTCAGATTTGGAAGGGTATAATACTATGGAAGTCAGAGGCCCAACAGCTCGCAAGGGGGCAATTGACCACTTGCGAGTTTTGGTCTATAAGGAAGTTGGAGCCGTAATCATCGGTATTTAGCAGAATTGAAAACTAAAATACGGTCCTAGTAAATTTATAAGTACATAAAACCAAATTAGACACACTTTCTATCTATCAGAAACTTACATTATTATTGTATTTCTGTTCTATGTCGATGTTTACGGCTCCAACTTCCTTATAGCTTGAAACTCGCCAGGGGCCCATTGAAGGGTGTGGCTTAGTTGATGTTTGTATCGCCTTTTGATCACAAGGTCGTGTGATCAATTATTTGTTTTATGTATATGAAGGAGACAAAAGGCAGATTGCCTTTAACGAGTGTCTCTCCCAAAGCCGAAAGAGTGACAGAGCCAAATTCATGGGATATTTCGGTCAAAATGCCTGGACTCACGATATTTGTTTGCTCGCTTTATCTTTTTAGTATTTGTTTTGTGTCCTCCCTAGACTTCCATCAAACTTAAAAACATCCATTAGATCCCCCTTCTAGATTAATGTGTACAATTTTCGGTATAAAAATGTCCCAGCCAAAGGCCGGTTCTTTCAAAATAACAGGCTCATTATCGTTCGCCAGGAAAACAAATCGACACCTAAATAGCAAGAATGGTCTTAATATTGACAAAGAAATGGGGCGAAAGTTCTTAAACTCGACAAACTAATGGGGCAAGCATTTGTTTGTTCCATTATTTTGACGATTTTAACACCTTTCACCCCATTTCTTTGTCAATATTAGGATTGTTCATGCCATTTAGGTGTCGATTTTTGTCCAGCGAGCGAAAGCGAACCTGTAAATTTATGAGGAAACAGCCTGTTCTACCGATAAATGTACAAATTTATGTGGAAGAGTGGTCTATGGGGTGTTTCTTTTAAGCTTGATGGAGGTCTAGCGAGGAAACTAATAGATATATAAATATATAAGCTGATTGGTTAACAAATAAACACTACCCCCCTATAACGGCAGGATAGAAAGGTAGATCACTCTCAATATAGCCAATTATTGTTTATGAGTGTTGTGCGTTCATTATATCCGTCATCTTTTATAGCGTGCGTTTCTTGAGAGTGTGTCAGTGTTATGTTTATACAGACAAACCAAGCAAAGCAAATTAAGGGGGGATGGTTCACTTTTTGGTCGATATTTTCACGTATTAATTATTTTTTCTAGTTTCCTCCCTAGACCTCCATCAAACTTGAATTAAACAAACACATCCATTAGATCCCCCTTCTAGATTAATTTGTATATTTTTCGGTAGAAAAATGGCTCGGCCGACGACGGTTCTTCCAAAATTACAGGCTCACTATCGTTCGCCTGGGAAAAAAACGACACCTAAGTAGCACGAAAGGTCTTAATATTGACAAGGAAATGGGGCGGAAGGTCTTAAAATCGACAAACTAATGGGCCAAGCATCTTAAAACCTGAAAACTAATGGGGTTAAACATGAGGGAGAAGGGGATCTAGAAAAACTACCAATCACCCCTTAACCTATTCAATGGCATCATATCGCTGTATACAAAGTTGACTGGTCATTTTAATAATCTGATAAAAATATTCTGAGAACAGAATGCATATTAACAACATGTGAGGAGGAGCACTTTATTGACAACGTTTCGCATACAGCTTCATCAGGCTAATGTTTGCCCTGATGAAGCAATAGGTGAAATGTTGTCAATAAATTGCTCCTCGTCATGCAATCACTCAACAATTCACGTGATGAGCCATAGCACGCCCATCTTCTGTTAGTCTATCAACTATTTGCTATTGGAGCTGAGAAAATATTGTTACTATCAATGCTTCCCAAACCCAATTACTCCATTTATCTACCCGTCATGATCTTCCACGCGACTATCCCTTATACTTCAACAATACACAAATCAACCCTTCATCTTCTCTCTGTATTATTGGTGTTTATTTTTCTTAAGACTTATCTTGGAAAGATCATATTACCATTCTTGCTAAAACAGCTTCCCAGAAGTTAGGTGTGCTCAACCGTCTCCGTAGGTTCTTACCTATGCACAGCTTGTTGCTCTGCACTCATGTATCGAATGTTGCGCGCATGTGTGGGAAGGTTCTACCATACCGCACTTCTCGATAAGAAAAAGGCAAAAGCATTTAGTCACATCAACTCTCTTCCTCTTCCTAATTACTTACAATCTCTGTTTACAAGCCGCAAAGTTGCATCATTCTCTCACTCTTTTACTGCTATTACCATAATCAGTGCTCTTCAGAGTTGTATCAATGTGTATATATATAATATTTTAAATATCTAAGAGGAACGATAAGCAGGAGTGGAGGTATGGAAGTGGAGGTAAAACAGAGAGTGTGTGAAGGAAGGAAGGTTTTCGGAGCAATGGGAAGTATGTGGAAGACGAGAAATCTCTGAGTGAAAGTAAAAAGTGCACTGTATCAAGGAATTGTTGTGCCAACAGTGATGTATGGGGCTGAGACATGGGCTCTGAAGAAAAAGAAGAAAAGAGGGCTGGATGTGATGGAGATGAGCTGCTTGAGGAGTATGTGTGGAGTTACTCGTAGAGACAGATTGAGGAATGAAGAGATACGTAGGAGAGTGGGGCAGCAGGAACATTTGTCAGCCAGAGTGGACAGAAGGGTGCTGAGCTGGTATGGTCATGTTGAACGAATGGGAGATGAAAGGCTTACAAAGAGAATATGTGAGTCAGGTACAAGGGGAGATAGAAGGGCAGGAAAACCCCCATTGAGGTGGAGAGACTGTGTAAGAAAGGCTTTGGATGATAGAGGAATGACTATAGATCAGGCAGGGGAATTGGTGGTGGACAGGAGTAAATGGAGAATGCTTGTGAATAGTTGAGTGAACACGTGGTCATTTGGAGTAGGGGGTCGGGCGCAAGTTGGACTAGATAATAGTCCATCAGGCGCCTGGCCCGGGGAGACGATTAATATGAAGGGTGCACCTGGAAGTGTGGTGGGAGGGCTTGTGGCTTTGGCTCCGCTGCATGTCTGCCTGCCGAGATCGAAACCTCTCCGGGTAGTTGGGGGCCGGGGCAGTGCTGGAGCGACCTTGGTGACCCCGGTCTCTGGGTCTTCTCCTGGGTGACCTGGATGTGTGTGAGTTTGTGCTTTTTATCTGTGTTTATTTGTTGTTTTATGTTGTTTTTGTGTTTTCCCTGTTCTTGCTCTGTCTTGAGTCGGCTACCCCAAAAATGGGGATTGGGCCTGAGCATATAGATAGAATAGATAGATAGTGTATATATTGTTACGTATCTTGATCCTCAAGTGGTTAACTTGATGAATCTAGATAGCACAGAGATATATATTAAGGTATCAGTCAGCTGAAGGCAAAACAAAAGTAAAATCTAATAAAATAATTTCCTGTTGTTGCTTCCTTTCCTTTTGGATCTTAGGACTTGGTATCCTTTATTGACTGATACTCTTTACTTATGAAAAATACTGAAACTAATTAAAGTCATGTAGTATTTATAAAGAATTATTATTTAACCGAAGCTTAGTAGGCTATGGTTATGAACCGAATAAGTATATAGCTAAAGAAGGACTATTAATTTTATAAAAAGTCTTGAAAGATAAATATTAAAGTAAGAATATTTCTGTCTCTTACCCTCTTTGAAATGAATAGATAGTTTTCTTATGTCCTTTTATTTATATTTAATGTAATTATTCTTGGTTCTTGTCTTACGTTAATAGTATTATATTATTATTATCATCAGGAGTAATATCAAAGTCACATAAAAAGTTAGATATATATTTAATAATTAGTTAAATGTATTTCTTAACCACGTAACATTGAGGTTTGATTATGAGTAAATAAAGTTACAGGATCGTTTCATAGATTCGATTCAGGTCTCACTCAAATAATATGAAAAGCAAAATATAATATTTTGAAGCAAAAGAATTTTCTTCAGCTTAGGAAATCACTAGAAGTAATATTAACACAGCCATGTTAGTCTAAGGCGATATTACTAATACGAGACAATAGCATCACCGTACTAAGCACCATTAAGCAATGTAAGCTTAATTCAAAGAAAATGAAAGAACTCGTAAGTATTAATATAAAACAATAGTATTACTTTCATCATAACCCAATTACTTAAAGAGTTGCTTTAGTCCACAAGTTAGTCAACTAAAATAGTTAAGTACATAATAATAGCGTTAACGTTAATTCGCAATCAAATAGTTAAGCACATAATAGTAGCGTTAACGTTAATTCGCAATCAAATAGTTAAACACATAATAATAGCGTTAACGTTAATTCGCAATCAAATAGTTAAACACATAATAATAGTGTTCACGTTAATTCCCAATCACATATCTCACTAACCAACATAACATAAGTGTTTACACCGAACACACTTAACACACATTTATATAATCTGACTGACAGTCACAATCCCATTATAATACTTCACCCCGTCTTCCTCCAGCTGCAAGTTCACCTTCCCCAACTCCAAATGAGACTGATTTGAATGCCCACAACTCGGGTCTTATATACCAAACAATGATGGTGTAGGAACGAATCAGGAGGCGGCGGGTGGTGCCGGCTCCAATCATAGCTCCTCGAATCACATAACAGGTGCATGGTCCACTCACAGCTCCTGGCGTCGATCATACGTCATAGCATCGGTCATAGAGGTGTGAAGGCTAGCATGCTGGTATGGGGCGAGATGGTTTGCCCACTCGCTCGTTCGCTAGTCTGCTTCACCGCTTGGGTAGTTTGGCTCCTTGAACTCTAATTCTAACTCTTAAATTAACATACAGGGCTCCGTATGTCAGACCTCCCCCCTAGAAAAGAGTTTAAGGAGTATAGTACATAATATTAAACATAATACATAAATAGATTCACCACCAGATTGGCAACAGCAAGATTATAATGAGGATATAATAAGGATATCACCCAAAGTAGGCAACGTCTCCAGGTACCACATCAGAACATAGCCGGAACGTAGCTGGAGCGTTATTCGAACTGC
This sequence comes from Paralithodes platypus, assembly GCA_032716605.1. Lineage (NCBI taxonomy): Eukaryota > Metazoa > Arthropoda > Malacostraca > Decapoda > Lithodidae > Paralithodes > Paralithodes platypus. The sequence continues at coordinate 58,156,289 of CM064504.1, forward strand.
AAGGCATTATCTCACAGCTGAAGGCTTGAAAGCGCACTACAAAAGCATGATATTTACCTCGCTACAAGGGAGAGCTAATTGCCAAAATCCTCTCATTAAATTAAACTTACTGCTGTATGAGGCCAACCTGGTAAATGTAATCTTTAATAGATACGTGATAGGCAATCGGCTAGCACGTTTTGGACCCCCTTAATATGCTTGACATCCAGGGAGTATTCCTGCAGCAACAAACTCCACCTGGTCAGTCGTTGGTTTTTATTTTGGAACCTATGCAAAAATTTTAAGGGGTGATGGTCAGTATATACAGTGATGGCACCAGAGGCAGATTGCACATAGACAGCAAAGTATTGAAGGGATAAAATTTATGCCAACAGCTCCTTCTCAATGACTGAATAGTTACGTTGGGCAGAATTTAATTTTTTACTGAAATAGCACACAGGATGCAATACTTCACAGTCGTCTTCCTGGAGCAACACTGCACCAACCCCGGTATTGCTCACATCCACTGCCAGGGAAAAAGATCTGTTAAAATCAGGAGCTCGGAGTACAGGATAATTAGATAATATATACTTGGTAGCAATAAAGGCCTCTTCACATTCAGAGGACCACACAAACTTCACATCCTTACGGAGAAGATATGTCAGGGGAGCTGTCAACTTTGAAAAATTTATAATGAAACGCCTATAATAGCCAATCATGCCTAGGTACCTTTGGATATGTTTCTTACTGCTAGGAGTTGGGAATTCTAGAATAGACTCTACCTTTGCTTGAGGAGGTGCAACCTGCCCCTGACCTACCGTATATCCTAGATACTGGACCGTACTCTTTACAAAGGTGCATTTCTTAAGATTAACCACCAGATTGGCATCAGCAAGATTTAAGAATAGCAATCTAAGTTGGTAAAGATGCTCCTCCCATGACTTTGAAAAGATAAGAATATCATCGATGTAGACAACGCACCCAGGTACCCCTTCAGTCACCAAATTCATGAGGCGCTGGAATGTAGCTGGGGCGTTTTTCAAGCCGTAGGGCATTACGTTACAGCAGAAGGCTTGATTGTTGACTACAAAGCATGATATTTCCCTTGCTCTGGGGGTGAGAGCTACTTGCCAATATCCCTTCATCAAGTCAATCTTGCTGATATAGGTGGCTGTACCAATCTGGTCAATGCAGTCGTCGATCCGTGGCAGTGGGTAGGTATCGTTCTTTGTGACAGCATTGACTTGCCTATAGTCCATACATAACCTATGGCTCCCGTCTGGCTTTGGCACAAGTATGACCGGACTACTCCACTGGCTTAAGGCCCTAGTGATCAGTTCATTAGAAATCATAAAGTCAAGCTCGACCTGCAGTATACTCCTGCGTTGTGGCGAGACACGGTAGGGGGATAGTTTAATGGGAGTTGCATCCCCTACGTCGATGTCGTGCACGGCCAAAGAAGTGAGCCCTGGAGTATCACGGAACACATTGGGAGACTGAGATAAAACAGAGATTAGTTGGTTCGCTTGATCAGAGGGAAGATGACATAGTTTAGATGGTAGTTCCCTCAAAGCCACTGAATTATACTGAAAGTTGGATAGGCTACATGACAAGTCAAAGTCTGCATGGATACCTTCAGGCTCTGGAACAGTCTGTTGCGGGTCAGTAAGAGAACTGAAGACTTTGTCCGCACCAGGCTGCTCACAGGTCCTGACATTCACTGCCACAGTGGGAGAATCTGGAGGAGAGGAATCAGGGGACCTATGGTAGGGTTTCAACATATTTATATGGAATACTTGCGTGGGCTTTCTCCTGCCTGGGGTAGTTACTAGATAATCGGTAATGCTCACCCTCCGAATGATCTTATATGGGCCCCTGAACTTGGCAGATAAAGGTTGGCCAAAAAGGGGGAGCAGGACCAAAACCTCATCACCGGGCTTAAACTCCCTCTCACGGGCTTTTCTGTCATACCATTTTTTCATGGAGCTTTTAGCCACGGTCAAGTTTTGAGCGGCAAACTCACATGAGGATCTCAGCCGGGTTTTGAAATCTGAAACATACTTGAGGAGGTTTTGGTTCCCCTCCTGGCCAACTAGGCTATCCTGCAATAGTTGCAAAGGACCTCTTACCTGGTGACCGAAAACTAGCTCATTAGGGGAAAAACCCAGGGATTCAGTTGGAACCTCACGAGTAGCAAATAAAAGAAAAGGTACCCCCTTATCCCCTTCAACTCCGGTCTCTGTACAATACTTACGTAACATTCCCTTTAATGTCTGATGATATCGTTCGAGAACCCCTTGACTCTCTGGGTGGTAGGTGCTAGACTTTACATGCTCGATACCCAACTCCTTCAGGGACTGCTGGAAAATGTTAGAGGTAAAATTAGTTCCTTGATCACTTTGCACCTCATGGAGGAAACCCATTCTGGTGAAAAATTTGAGCAGTTCCTTGATTACAGTTGGAGCAGAGGTAGTCCTTAAGGGTATAGCCTCTGGGTAGCGAGTTGCCATGTCCATGATATATATAAATAAATGTTACCTTGGGAAGTCTTAGGCAATGGGCCTACAATGTCCACTACCACCCGAGTAAAAGGATTCTCGAAAACGGGCAAGGGCACCAGAGGATGTACAGGCACCTTCTGATTGGGTTTTCCTGTCATCTGGCAAGTGTGACACACTCTACAACACTCCACTACATCTGCACGCATTCCTGGCCAGTAAAAGTGGGATCTGATTCTGTCTAGAGTTTTTCTCACACCTAGGTGTCCTGCCAATGGTATACAATGTGCCATTTCCATGATATCTTTACGACAAGGTTTGGGGACTACTACTTGATGGACGTCCCAAGCCCCGTCATCGATTGGTCTGTGTGGCGGTCTCCATCTTCGCCACAATACTCCTCCTTTGAGGTAGAAACATTCACCACCCTCCTTCTCACATTCCTCTTCACTCACGGACCTGGCAGCTAACTCCTTGCATTCACAATCATCTCTCTGTAGCTCTACCAGGCCACTAGGACAATTTGGAGGGGTTTCATGGTCATCGTTAGGGTCAAGATGAGCCATAAAGGTGTCAGATAAATCCACCTCAGTCACATCATCAGGCACAGTTGGAGCATCATTCACACTCTCATCATCCCTTTCATCAACTCTTACATTCGGTACATTTCTGTCTGAGGGAACTGCTACTTGAGGACATTGAACGTGTGACAGCACACACAGGGAAAACTGTTGGCATCTCCTTTTCGAGCTCACCGGTTAGTGGCTCGTTAACAGGGGAAAGTGACAAAATGGGGTCTGGTCGGACCTTCTCACCTGCTACATCATTCCCCAAAATGAGTGTTACCCCAGGCACAGGGATATCTTGGGACCTACACAAAGCTATGGTGGCCTCACCCTGTAGTAACTCACATTCAATTTCGCCTTTTACCAAGTATGCATAAAACTGGCCTCCAGCACCTCTCATTACAACTGGTTCGCCAGGTGGGCACTCAGTGTAAGGATTCACCATGAGGGTGCTAGTAGAACCTGTGTCTCTCAGAATCTTTACCTCATGCATGCAACCATTTAATCTCACGTTGCCAGATGAAATAAAGGGACGGTAACTGTCCTGCACTGATGGTGAAATTATTATTGGCTTAACCCTAGTGGGTTGTACCACACATGCTACTACACCCCTGTCTAGATGATTTACGTTAGCTGCTAGGTACTCCTTCTGTCGAGAGTCCTGCATTAAAGGAATAAAGGAACTTTTGGTGCTAGGTACTCCTTCTGTCTGGAGTCCTGCATTACAGGCACATATGGAGTTTGAGATACGGCGGAAACTGTCTGCCCCGATCTCTCGGTTCTCTCCTTGGCCCAGCACTGATAAGCTAGGTGGCCTCTCTTGCCACAAAAAGTACATACTTTAGGGGATACGGGAACGTTCCCTCTTTGAGCATTACTATTAGTTTGGGGCCCACCTCTGTTACCATTGCCCTGAGTCGCATTTTTAGTTGGGGGAACAATTCTATTTTGGCTAGCTGGGGAAGACGTTATAGGCTTGTGACTGGGTCTGTCAGATTTGTGATTGGGATACTTAAAATTAGAGCTAGAATTATCGTAGGGCTTCTTTCCACGAAATTTGTTGTTGAGCACGTATGTGTCAGCCATGTCAGCAGCGTCGGCAAGACAATCTACCTTTTTCCCCTTTAAATGATAGGATACAGAAGAATCAATTTTCCATAGGAAATTTTCTAACAGGACCAACTCCTTCAGATCGTTGTAGCTTGTGACTTTCTTACTCTTGACCCAATGATTGAAAGTTTTGGTCAGGGTCCTGGCAAATACCTTATGGGTTTCTTCTACTTTCTTCTGGTTTTTACGGAAAGATTGCCTGTAAGCCTCAGGCTGCAATTGATAGGTTTTTAAGATAGCTTCTTTGAGATTGTCATAATCCTGCCTAACTTCTGCTACTTCTGACAAATACGTGGCTCGAGCCTGCCCTGTCAAAACAGTTTGTAACATAAAAGGCCATTGATCTCTTGTCCAATTCATACCTCCAGCAACTTCCTCAAACAAAACAAAGAAATCCTGCACATTATCCTCAGTGAAAGGTGGAATGACACTGGTCATAGTTAATCCCAGAGGGGGAGCAATTTCGGGAGCATTTGTATTGACATTTAGTTGAGCCGTACGATATTGATATTCACATTGTTCGGTCGTTGCACTGGCATTTATTCTGGCTAGTTCTATACTTAGTCTGGCTTGTTCGGTCTTTGCTTCGGCATTTATTTTCATTCTGGCTAGTTCTAGTTCGTATATTTGATCACCGGTCAAACCAGGTGGTAATTGTTCATCAAGTTGGCTAGGTTTACTAGGGATCCCACCAACTGCTCCGTCACCCTCCCCGCCTTGTATAGTGAACAGGTGGGTTTTTATGGTCTGAGCCACCTCTACTTTAGACATGTTTGAGACAGTTAACTGGAGATGTGAGGCAAGCACTTTCAGTTCGGATTTTGACAGACAGTCAATATCAGGGGCTGTGGGTTCTGATTCTATGAAAACTCGAGCATCTTCGTCATTAATTAGTTGAGGCATGATTAATATTTGATTTTTAAGTAGTGAAACGGTAATGAAACTGAGTGAAACTGTATGAAACGAATCCTGGCAAGGTCGCCACTCTTCTGTTACATATCTTGATCCTCAAGTGGTTAACTTGATGAATCTAGATAGCACAGAGATATATATTAAGGTATCAGTCAGCTGAAGGCAAAACAAAAGTAAAATCTAATAAAATAATTTCCTGTTGTTGCTTCCTTTCCTTTTGGATCTTAGGACTTGGTATCCTTTATTGACTGATACTCTTTACTTATGAAAAATACTGAAACTAATTAAAGTCATGTAGTATTTATAAAGAATTATTATTTAACCGAAGCTTAGTAGGCTATGGTTATGAACCGAATAAGTATATAGCTAAAGAAGGACTATTAATTTTATAAAAAGTCTTGAAAGATAAATATTAAAGTAAGAATATTTCTGTCTCTTACCCTCTTTGAAATGAATAGATAGTTTTCTTATGTCCTTTTATTTATATTTAATGTAATTATTCTTGGTTCTTGTCTTACGTTAATAGTATTATATTATTATTATCATCAGGAGTAATATCAAAGTCACATAAAAAGTTAGATATATATTTAATAATTAGTTAAATGTTTCTTAACCACGTAACATTGAGGTTTGATTATGAGTAAATAAAGTTACAGGATCGTTTCATAGATTCGATTCAGGTCTCACTCAAATAATATGAAAAGCAAAATATAATATTTTGAAGCAAAAGAATTTTCTTCAGCTTAGGAAATCACTAGAAGTAATATTAACACAGCCATGTTAGTCTAAGGCGATATTACTAATACGAGACAATAGCATCACCGTACTAAGCACCATTAAGCAATGTAAGCTTAATTCAAAGAAAATGAAAGAACTCGTAAGTATTAATATAAAACAATAGTATTACTTTCATCATAACCCAATTACTTAAAGAGTTGCTTTAGTCCACAAGTTAGTCAACTAAAATAGTTAAGTACATAATAATAGCGTTAACGTTAATTCGCAATCAAATAGTTAAAGCACATAATAGTAGCGTTAACGTTAATTCGCAATCAAATAGTTAAACACATAATAATAGCGTTAACGTTAATTCGCAATTAAATAGTTAAACACATAATAAGTGTTCACGTTAATTCCCAATCACATATCTCACTAACCAACATAACATAAGTGTTTACACCGAACACACTTAACACACATTTATATAATCTGACTGACAGTCACAATCCCATTATAATACTTCACCCCGTCTTCCTCCAGCTGCAAGTTCACCTTCCCCAACTCCAAATGAGACTGATTTGAATGCCCACAACTCGGGTCTTATATACCAAACAATGATGGTGTAGGAACGAATCAGGAGGCGGCGGGTGGTGCCGGCTCCAATCACAGCTCCTCGAATCACATAACAGGTGCATGGTCCACTCACAGCTCCTGGCGTCGATCATACGTCATAGCATCGGTCATAGAGGTGTGAAGGCTAGCATGCTGGTATGGGGCGAGATGGTTTGCCCACTCGCTCGTTCGCTAGTCTGCTTCACCGCTTGGGTAGTTTGGCTCCTTGAACTCTAATTCTAACTCTTAAATTAACATACAGGGCTCCGTATGTCAGAATATATATATATATATATAGAGAGAGAGAGAGAGAGAGAGGTGAGAGTGTGTGTGTGTGTGTGTGTGTATGTGTAAGTGTAAGTGTGTGTGTGTATGTGTATTATGTTCCTGTTGTATCCATGGTTGTTAATGTAGAGTACCGTTGTCGCCACCATCACCACACACACACACACACACACACACACACACACACACACACATGCATAACCACAACCCGCCCAGGCAAAGGAGCTACACGGGGGAAAAGACTTGTTTTGGCAGTCACAGGGAAAGCCTAATGAAAGTCACATTTACATTGAGCATGGTTTTATATGTGTGCATGAATTTGCATGAATTTGTGACTTTGTCAATTGTTTTCCCTCGGCATTAAAAATGGCAATTAATAACACATTCTGGGAACAAAGCCTATCTTTCTATTGCTGGACAATTTACTAACCTTTATGAAGGTAGCCATACACAAAACGCCCCCAAGTATGAAGGACAACTCGTGCCAGTGTATTCAAGTATTTACAGGATTGAACACACAACTTCGAGTCCGTCCATCTCCGAGGCCATCTATATATCCTTGGAGCACTAATTTTCAACAGTGGTGGGTGGCTATATGGTATAAGGTACATTACTCCCCTAGAAGGGTTGCCGACCAAGGTTGACGAGTACCACTCACGGCCACTCACGGCCACTACGGCCACTCACGGCCATACAGTATTTCATAAACATTATATTCAGTCATGTTTAGCACAAGGGTAATTTAAACATGATTTGCTTAAGGAACTAGTTTGTTTTTGCATTTTTCTGGAGGTTTTAAAAAACATACCCAAGACCATCCTTCAAGATATATTTGTACATTTTTCGATAGAAGAATGCCCCGTCCGAAGGCTAGTTCCTCTTAAATTACAGGCTCGCTATCGCTAGCCAGGAAACAAAATCGTCACCTCCTAAATGACACGAAATGTCTTAATATTGTAAAAAAAAAAAAAAAAAATGGGGCGAACGGCCGTATCCCATAACTGGCAGCGCGCAACATATGTCGAGTGAAATAAATTTGGACTATGTGGCGGTGCACGACAGCTGTCGAGTGCCATTTTCAGCACGTAATGTTGCTGAGAGAGAGAGCTGAGCGGTGGGACGAGCGTAGTAACCTTATGACCGCTCCCCACGACCACCGTGGACCTACTGAACTGTATCCCACCATTCTCCCCCCTTTCTCACTCGCTACACAGGGAATTATGTACGGAAATTACCTTATTTTAGGTTTTTTGCACTCGTGTTGCACGATCGTTGCAAGAGAACCAGTGGTCGTACAAGGATGGTTCGGGTGTCATTGGAAAGCTCTGTTTACGCCCTTTCAGGGATAGATACTTGTGTTACGTTTTGGATCTTGTTTATGCATGAAAATGAGCATGGAAACAACCCTATTCAGGGTAAAAAAAAAAAGCTGGGCAGTACATAGAAATTACCGCCTAGGCCGCTCTTAAGGTGTTAAAATCGCTAAACTAATGAGCCGAACGTCATAAAATCTGAAAACTATGGGGGCTAAAGATGAGGTAGAAGGGGGACCAGACAAACGGCCTATATCCCCTTAAGAATACAAGCACTGTAAATATTTGTCATGGAAGTGAAGCCGTTGTCACACGAGCGCTTTTTCCGTCAATGTTCCATGAGCAAGTTTGTTTTCGTATTGTTTCGAGACTTTTTTGCACTGGTATCGGCAATTATACTCCAGGTAGATTATATTAGGCGGCTGAATTCTGGTAAAGTGTAGTGTTTTAAGCTTCCAGACCATAATTGTCCGTAAAAAATGCTCGAAAAAGGGCTCGTGTGACACCTGCCAGAGTGAAGAAAAACGTCTCCGGACTTGACAGCACAGTTCTCCAGGTTGGATTAAAGCAAACAAATTACCCTGAGGAACCAAAGAGACCGAACTTCATTATTGGTATGAGTTTAAGGGGAGATGGGTCGTTTTTCTGGACCCTCCTGTTTAGCCCCACTAATTTTGAGATTTTAAGACGTTGATTCTATTAGTTTGGCCATTTTATGACCTTTCACCCCATTTATTTGTTAATATTAGGACCTTTCGTGCTATTTAGGTATCGATTTTTTCCTGGCGAGCGATAGCGAGCCTGTAATTTTAGAAGGAATCGGCCTTTGGCCGGGACATTTTTCTACCGAAAAATTTACAAATCTATCTTGAAGGGGTGTCTAGGGGGTGTTTTTCAAATATTGATGGCGGTCTAGCGAGGAAACTAAAAAATATATGAATAATTTAATTAATAGACCAAACATACAGCCACTGTCCCCTTAAGACTTACTTAATGTCATTCTAAACTTTAAACAATTCAATATGTCAGCAGCGAGAAATTATTACCGTATAATGTTGTGTTATGAGTTGCAAGCATATATAATTAACCCTTTGAGGATTATGAGGCGTTTTGACAGTATTCTACTATTATTAGATGATTTTATTTAGATTATTAAGGGTTTATGGAAGTCAGAGGGTTAATTGAGACAGTCCATACCCTTGCAATGCCCACAGATCCTTCCTAAGCTGTATATAAGATCGTCTACTGATAGCCAACATAAACTGTCAACACGAGCCATGGTCCTCAAGGGGTTAAGATGCAAAGTACCTCATAATTCTGTGTAATTAAGTGAAGGTTCTAATATGGAAAATTACCAGAATGACTTGTCATTAAAGGCTACCGAATGTACCGGTAGTAATTCATATTTTTTCACTAGCCAACGTTACTTCTAAACTCAATTGATAAAATCAACGAATACATGTGGTACTCCACGGACTCAAACCTAGGATACTAACACCAAAATTCCGCGCATTTATGCATTACGCTATCAAGACAAAGAATTATGCACAAGCCTATGATTTATTATGCAGTTTTGAATCCTGCATATTAATCTAAGCATGTACAGTTGGTCAAAGTTCCAGCTGACCCACCCTCGCTCTGGGGCTCACAGAATTATCTGGCAATACTGGTGTAGGAAGGAGGTGTGTCTTACAAATAATGGGATTGGTAGATCTGATTTCGGCTAGATCATTGTTAGAACATATACTAAACAAGGGAAAGTAAGCCTATCTCAAATACAAATGCATACATCGCTATGTATGATCCCGAACATTCACCCAAAGTTCGTATATTTGCTTAAATATTAAAGTTATTATATCCACTGATTGGCAACGCATATAAAACCTGCTGGCTGCCACAACATACTTTACTCGATTTTATAAGAATACATATTTCTGTTTTATTGGTGGCTGCTTAATGAAGGAGCATTTAGTCTTCACAACGTGAACATTACATAGTCTTATTTGCAGTAATATACAGGACAGACACAGGTAACACATTAATGGCAAGTGGTATCCCTGCACCACTACACCAGTATTGCCAGCTAATTCTGCGAGCCCCAGAGCGAGGGTGGGTCAGCTGGAACTTTGACCAACTGTACATACATTCCAACTGTGCTATGGTACCCTAATGTATAGACGAATAGAAGGAGTAATTAATGGGACACTTGATCCTTGGGAAGGCCTCGCTATAAATTGCTCCTGAACCAGAATGTATTTATATTTTTTCACCAACCAACTTTATTTCTAAACTCAATTAATGGAGTCAGAAGAGTCTATAATATGGCATTTCATAAAGCAATATTAGAGTAACGTAGACACTGATTGTGCACCTGGATGCAATAATATCTAGCCCACTCATACATGTTCGTGGACTTCACCTATTTCTATTTATGGAAGTATATCTCTGGAGAGGAACTTATGAATATTATTTTCAATACATCAATGATTTATTAAAAAAATGCTATATAATAACTATTTATTGCATAGCAAGCTCTTTCCAAAAATCATTCTAGACAGTTATAATTGCATAAAGAGAAACATAGACGGTCCACGAATTGTTATGAGAAGGCTAGAGAACACGGCATCCAAGTGTACAATATGAAGGTAAAGTATTAGAAAGCTCATATATTTCTATGAATGACTTGCGTTGGAAAAGGCATTAACCCCTTCTGTACCAGCGACGTCTTATAAATGTCATTCATGCTATATTCAGACAATTTTGTGAAGCTCAGGAAGGATAAATGGCAACTAAATGGATTAATTGAGATAGTCTGTTGTAATTTAATTGCAAGACGTCCTACCTAACCTGAATAATACCGTCTAATAGTTACCAAAATATGATAAAAAGGATGTCACCGGTACTGAATGGGTTAAACAAATACAACAGTTTTTTCAATTAAAAAGTCGACTAAAATTAGTCACCCTGAATATACATATTCTATGTTGGGGATGGATTCCATGCAAGTCCTCCCTCACTTCATAATTTCTTTGTTCCATAGCTAATTATTTATTTCCATGCCTGATTTGCTTAGTCTCTCATTAGTTGCTTTCCTTCATTTCTCCCTTCTTTATTTTTCTATCTCACTCCTTCATTCTCTCTCTCTCTCTCTCTCTCTCTCTCTCTCTCTCTCTCTCTCTCTCTCTCTCTCCCCTTATATTTTGCTGTTCTATTCTTCTACTATGGACTGTCCCTGTTTCTAGTGCGGGGCCACCTAGTGGGGACCGCAAGGTTTGTGTGGTCTGAGTATCTGTGCAACTAACTCTCTCTCTCTCTCTCTCTCTCTCTCTCTCTCTCGTTCTCTCTCTCTCTCTCTCTCTCTCTCTCTCTCTCTCTCTCTCTCTCTCTCTCTCTCTCTCTCTCTCTTTCCTCTCTCTCTCTCATTTTTTCATCTGACAATCCTTAGGTCAGAGGGTCGGAAAAAGCTGGTAATGGAATGGTCCTCGTAGAATTGGATTGTAGGGGAGAAATTGTGAACGTGAGGTGGTGTTGGGGAGAATGGTGTGGTGATGATGATGGTGGGGGTGTGTGAGAGTGGTGGAGATTTGTTTTATGTGGAGGGAACTCGTTGTGGTGGTGGAGGGAACTTGTGTGGTGGTGGAAACAGAGGAGTGGGGGTGAAGAGCATGAATTGGTGGTGGAGGGAACTTGTGTGGTGGTGGAAACAGAGGAGTGGGGGTGAAGAGAATGAATTGGTGGTGGAGGGAACTTGTGTGGTGGTGGAAACAGAGGAGTGGGGGTGAAGAAAATGAATTGGTGGTGGAGGGATTATTCAAAGGAGTGCAAAGGAATACAAAGGAATGCAAACAACAACAGGCAAACTAGTCTTAACAAGGCTATTTATTAGCTTTGAACCCTTTCGCCAACATTACGTAGTCGTCATAATATGTTGGTTACCATTAGACGATTTTCTTTAGTTTGTTGTTGTTGTTAATGTCGTTCCCTAGGTTGCCTGGCCGAACAGCCCCGTCTTTAGTTTGTAATCTACCTATACGACTCAAATGAGTAAATACGTTATCAATAAACCCTCTTAGTAACATAGCTACTTCTGTAACTGCATAAAATCGTCTAATATTTGCCAGAATCAAAAGTGAAAAGGAGTCATGGGTTAAGGGGAGGCAGACCGTTTTTCTGTACCTCCTTCTCCCTCATGTTTCGCCCAATTTGTGTTAGATTATAAGACGTTCGGCCCATTAGTTTGGCGATTTTAACACCTTTCGCTCCATTTCGTTGTCAAATTTAAGACCTTTCGTACCATTTAGGTGTCGATTATTTCCTGGCGAGCGATAGCGAGCCTGAAATTTTTAGAGAAACCGGCCTTCGGCAGGGACATTTTTCTACCGAAAAATGTACATATTTATCTCGAAGGGTGGTCTAGGGGGTGTTTTTCTAAGTTTGATGGAGGTCTAGCGAGAAAACTAAGGAACATATATGAATTAATAGACCAAACAAACAAACAATAAACGGTCTGTCTCTCCTTAAGTAAATTGCGAAGTAGCACATACATGTTTATGGCTCGCTGCACTTGAATTATATTAACATTATGAATTGAAATAGATGCGGGTTTGATTACATAGAGTTGTCTAATCGTATTCTGAAAGTTGAACATCTCACAATTAATTATGTCTCGTGGTAGCTTATTCCAAACATTATGTCTCGTGGTAGCTTATTCCAAACATTATGTCTCGTGGTAGCTTATTCCAAACATTATGTCTCGTGGTAGCTTATTCCAAACATTATGTCTCGTGGTAGCTTATTCCAAACATTATGTCTCGTGGTAGCTTATTCCAAACATTATGTCTCGTGGTAGCTTATTCCAAACATTATGTCTCGTGGTAGCTTATTCCAAACATTTACGACAAAATTAATTCTTAGCTTGATCTGACTTGAATCGTTAAAATAAATACATAAATTAATGAACGAATATATATATATATATATATATATATATATATATATATATATATATATACTGTACAGTATATATATACATATATACAGTATATACAGTATATATGTATCTATCTATCTATCTATCTATTGCCTGACGCCGTGATCCCCGAAGGGGTGACCACGAACGAACCGCCCCATGCAGCTGTGTCCCCAGTTAGTCGACGCCCCTGCTCCCAACCAGCACCGCCTTCATCCATATACTTCCTCACTCCATCCTTCCACCTTTCTTTCGGTTTACCTCTCCCTGTCTGTCCTTCCACCTCGCTCTCATATACCCTCTTACGTTCCATATGGCCGAACCATCTCAAGGTGTTCCTTTTCACACTTTCCAGCTCATCTACCTCCAGACCCCACCTCCTTCTTACTTCCTCATTCGTCTGTCTATCCCTCCATGTAACACCGCATGCACTTCTCAAGTAACTCATTTCCACCCCTCTCACTCTTGGTCTGAGTTTCTTCTCCACCGTCCATGCTTCGCTTCTGTAAGTCAGTGTCGGGATTACCAAACTGTCATACAAGGACTTCTTCACTTCCATACTGACCACCCTATTTCTTGTTACTGCTTTCAGCATTCCTATAACCCTCTTCCCCTGTTGCACCCTCTCCCGCACTTCTTCATCCATACTCCCATCTTTACTCAACACACTGCCCAGATACTTAATGAGCTGACAATCAGTATATATTATATATACTGTATATATATATATAATATACTGGTATATATATATATATATATTCCTTTTGTTTGATTGTATTGAGCGACTATAAAGTATTTTGTGAACATCTAGATTATGAAACTCCTTTACGATCTCCCTTCGTTCTGAACTGTTGGCTAAATAGTTAGTGTCGGAGGGAATATCTGTGTTGGAGGTGAAGCGATGCGATGCAATGCTAGGTTATTGAGGGATAAGCCTTAGTTAACGCACCTCTTAACTTCTCTTCGACTGTGGAAGAGTGTTCAGAGGGGAAGAGGGGTATTGGAGAGAGAGAGGAACTTGTTGTAGTGGCTTTGTTGTGTGTTATTAGTCTGTATACGTCGTCGAGGTCCCCCCCCCCCCCCACTGGGTATGACATGAGAAACACGGTATGACGTATTACCACACCCACTATATATGTCCGCCTTGGCCGTATTGGAGTGGTGATAGTGCTACATATGAGTTCGTCATAAACACATATTGTAACCTTACATGAAGCATATGAAATGTAATTGAACGTGATATACATTATACGTACCTTCTTTTACTTTGACATATATAATTGAAGTCCAATGATTTTCTGTACAATAATGAGTTAGTTTGCTTACTAAATAAATATATAGGATAATATGCTAGAGCTAGACCATTAATGTGTATTTTGCACTGAATATCTAGAATAAAAGGATATTATATAAAAGTATGCACCGTATTAAATATAGTCTATTAACACACAAACACACATACATACACACACACACACACACGCACACACACACACACACACACACACAGAGGAAATTAAAACTGACTATCAAGTGTCGATCGAATTTTTAGTTTGTTGTTGTTGTTGCCGTTCCCCAGGCCGCCTGGCCGAACAGCCCCAAGGCCCCAAGCAAGGCCAAAGCCATAACCGTGCGCCCCCACAGAACCCTCCCTGCCTACCACAAATAAGCCTGAGTGATCGAAGCCACTCACAAGCAAGGAGTCGAGGAGGGCGCGGAAACGCCCGAGATACCGAAACCTCACCCAAGGCCCTGTGCTCCTCAGCATTTATGAAGGGAAAGCTGAGGGGCATAAGAAAAAATTGACGCTTTGGCTCCCAGTCTGCCAACCTCGAGAGTTGGCAGTAGGGAAGTCAATCCACTGAAGAGACGCAGCCACTTGAGATATAGGAAATAGATAAGTAAAAGGAACAGTTAGAGTAAGCTATGGGTATGGCAGAGAACGCTTAATTCTCACTCTGATAGACCAGCCCATCACCAATCGAATTTTTAGTATTCGTGTATGGCATACTCGTGTAGTGTGTTTATATATATTATATGCGGGTGTCATACTTTATTGTTCTAAGGCTTATTGTGATGCCCTATACGGTAAATATCTAATAAACCTTCTTTATTATTGTTGTATACGTTTAGGTACTTATTTATCTAGCATTTATATATGTATTAATATTTTGTTTGCTTATTAGATATATAATATATTTGGTTCATAGAATTATGAGATGTGAAGGAAACAAGAGCACACACAGTTTGATTCACCTACCAGTGTTTATGTGTCGCTGTTCCACCTCCGAATAAGAGTAGCCTGCCACTTTCTGCAAACAATCGCAAACACTAGTATAAGTTACAATATAGACCATCAAATAATAACATTATATATATAGTGTATATATATATTATATAAACTGTATATATATATATATATATATATATATATATATATATATATATATATATATGTTTCTAATCTCTCAGTGGGGTTCGAACTGCCGACCGTCAGGACGATAGCCAGAGCTTTAATCAACTACACCACGGCAGTCCGATTGATTAACGCCCTGGCTATCGTCCTGACGGTCGGCGGTTCGAACCCCCACTGAGAGATTAGACACATTTAGTGGCTCACATGTATTTGTGATATATACTTAATATATATATATATATATATATATATATATATAAATATATATATATATAATTATACAGTATATATTTTTTTTTTTTTTTTTTTATTAAAGACCAAGGCATATTTGTTTTTTACTAACTTTTTACTAGTGTTTTCAATATTTCTCACTGTATGTCTGATTTCATCATTCAATTTAATGATATATTAAGTTTCCAAAGTTCATTATTATTTTCAATTAGGTGTTGAATAATACATCACCTTTCATTTTGTTTGTCCTATTATTTATTCACTAAACGTTTCGTGCTTTCTTTGCACATCTTCAGTAGATTTGTATCTGTAAAAGTTCAAAATATGAATTACTATATGTTTCTTCCAAATATGAAATAAATAGTTAACATTTGTTTAAAAGAACAAGTGAGTGTTCTCAGGCATTAAAAGAAATATATAAATATCACTTACATATCGAACTACGCTAATTTAATTAAAACACACTAGTTATATAACACTGGGTCAGAGTTGATATAAGATTGTAAACATGTCAATAAAATACACAGGGGTTAATTATCAGGACTTACGAGTTGATTGCTAGCTCAACTGTGACTGATGTCTTAGATTGTATGGGGGGCTCTCTGTGTGAGTGTGTGAGCGTGTGTGCCTGTGGTTGTTGGGAGTGTTCATTGTCTAGGTATGGCGTTGCATATGTGTTGTTCGTGTATTTTGATTAAAATGAGTCAGTACTCGATCTTGGCCTGTGGTTTGGTTGTTTAGTGTCGGTTTTTTAGGACCAGCAACACTTCAACACCATTGCTGGTTCCTACACACCAGGATATATCTACGGTAACGTGAAAACCCATAAAGACAACTACCCACTTCGTCCCACCATCTCCCAAGTCACCAGACCCACTTATGCTTTAGCTAAACAACTGAATCAACTCATTGCACCTTACATCCCTGCCAAATATTCTTTGAGGTCAACAGATCAATTCATTGATAACCTTCGCACCACAAGCCCTAGCGGTCTTCTAGCATTGCTAGATGTTGAAAGTCTCTTCACGAATGTCCCTGTCGATGACACAATCAAGATCATTTTGGACAACACGTACCACCATCCAACCCTGCCCCCCCCCCCCCCCCCCTAAGATTCCTGCAATTCAACTAGAAAACCTATTAAGAGCTTGTACCACAGAGGCCCCATTTCGCAGCCCAGATGGGAAGCTCTACCTTCAAATCAACGGAATCAGCATGGGCTCTCCCTTGGGTCCAACCTTCGCTGACTTCTACATGTGCCACCTTGAGAATGCTGTCCTACAAGATGAAACCCTTCGCCCATCTACCTACTGTCGCTATGTCGACGATATATATGTAGTTGTACATGATGAGAAACACTTACAAGCGTTGAAGCACACTCTGGAATCAAATTCAGTGTTTAAATTCACCTATGAGCTAAGTATTAACGACAAAATCCCTTTCCTAGACATACTGATCGGCAAAGAACAAGATCAATATATTACTACTGTTTACCGTAAAACCACTGACATAGGAAAGTGCCTCAACGCTCATAGTGAATGTCCTCAGAGATACAAAGTGTCCGTAATTAGGTCATACCTACAACGTGCCTATAAAACTTGTTCATCATGGGTACTTTTCCACCATGAAGTTAACAGATTTAAACAAATCCTTATCAACAATGGATACTCTAATAATATTGTTGACTCTGAAGTTCACAAATTCCTTACACATAAATTTAACTCTACTCCTGAACATCACCAAGACCCCAACTCAAAGACTCATAACCTATTTTACTGTAACCAGATGACACCCGCATACAAAACAGATGAAAGAGTTCTGCGAGACATGATAACACGAAATGTGTCTTGTAACAATCCACACGATAGTATAAATCTAATAATATATTATAAGAACAAGAACGTCAGTAACCTTCTCATGAAATATAACTTAACACGAAATCAAAACAACCTCCAGCATACCAATGTGGTTTATGAATTATCTTGCCCGAACGAAGGTTGTAAACTTGGAAACATGAACTACATTGGTATGACAACAACAACACTAAGCAGACGACTCACTATGCACCTACAATCCGGCTCAATCAAAGACCATATGATACATCAACACAAATCCACACTCAGTAGAAAAGAATTAACAGATCACACAAAGATTTTAAAGTATTGCCAAGACACTACACGACTCCAAATAACAGAAGCCTTACTAGTCCGACACAAAAAACCGACACTAAACAACCAAACCACAGGCCAAGATCGAGTACTGACTCTTTTTAACCAAATTAACGAACAACACATATGCAACGCCATACCTAGACAATGAACACTCCCAACAACCACAGGCACACACGCTCACACACTCACACAGAGAGACCCCCATACAATCTAAGACATCAGTCACAGTTGAGCTAGCAATCAACTCGAAAGTCCTGATAATTAACCCCTGTGTATTTTATTGACATGTTTACAATCTTATATCAACTCTGACCCAGTGTTATACAACTAGTGTGTTTTAATTAAATTAGCGTAGTTCGATATGTAAGTGATATTTATATATTTCTTTTAATGCCTGAGAACACTCACTTGTTCTTTTAAACAAATGTTAACTATTTATTTCATATTTGGAAGAAACATATAGTAATTCATATTTTGAACTTTTACAGATACAAATCTACTGAAGATGTGCAAAGAAAGCACGAAACGTTTAGTGAATAAATAATAGGACAAACAAAATGAAAGTTGACGTATTATTCAACACCTAATTGAAAATAATAATGAACTTTGGAAACTTAATATATAATTTGAATGATGAACTCTGAAATACAGTGAGAAATATTGAAAAAATAAGTAAAAAGTTAGTAAAAAACAAATATACCTTGGTCTTTAATAAATGTTGCCTCAATGAAAACATACTGCCTACTTATACATATATATATAATATAATTATATATATATATATATATATATATATATATATATATATATATACTGTATATATATATATATAAATAAATAAATAAATAAATATATATACTGTATATATATATATATATAATATATATATATATATATATATATATATATATACCGGGTATATATATATATAAAACATGAAAAATATTGATTCTTGTGGTAAAAATATATGCGCATATGCTTCCACACTAAAGGTGTGTAGAAAAGGGTAGGTTCACTGCACACAGTTTAAACAATGATAGTGCTAAAATTAAATTGCATCTAAAATATATTGCATGCACAAAATAAGGGTTTAAAAAGTATGTCCGAGTATCTTATTAGAAGGCTCGGACTGTTGTGTACATATTAAAATAATGTTTATGTAAAAGTGTTAAAATGCATTTCTCTACTTTCGTAGATCTTCAGTTATTATAAAAATTTGCAAGAGTGGCTGGCTCCAGAGTCAGGTATTTGTTCTGTACTCTTCTGTGGATTTCCAGTCACTGGTTTAGACAATAAAATGTTTGTCTTAGGTTATTATAGTTAAAAAAATACTTCGTTCTTGTTCCAATATTGTTTTTCGTTCAGAGTCTATTCATAGTTCTTTATTCAAATGAGGCTTGAATTTATTATGAAGTGACTTTCTTTACTCTTTCTCAAAGCAACGTCATCTTTCTTTACTTTGTAAAAGGGCATTACATTAAATTAAAATGTAAAACTTGCAAACTAAACAAACCAAAATTGGGACAAGGACAATATAAAGTCAAATTAAATTATCAAAATCGCTATGTGGAAACAACGCTTACTAAAATGAAAATTATTAAATAAAAGAACACAATCCACCACATAGGGTGTACATCACTACATGAGCAAGTTAATCTGTTTAGGAGATTTATCTTTAGCACATTTTGATATGTGAGTACCGGTACTAACATATAGCCCTGTATTATGTCTAATGTGGTCCCTGTGCAGGTTTGTTCTAAGTCTAAGATTCGAAGTCTCGCCAATGTAGATGGAATTACAGCCATTACAACGAATCACGTAGATACAATTGAGCGTGGAACAATTCATATTATGATTAATTTCAAATGTGTAATTAGTATCTACAAATTTGAATTGATTCCCTTCTATTATTTGTGTGCATAATTTGCATCTTGGGTTACCACATTTCGTCACCCCTTGATTTTGTACCGTATTGAATCTGGCCTTGGTTAGCAAATTCTTAAGGTTACTGGGTTGTTTCTTCGACTTTATTAATGAAACATCTTTAAATATATGCTTAGTTTCTTGAAAGGTTTTTAATAGGGCAACTGTGGATTTTGCTCCACTGAAATGATCATCGAAGTGTGGATTGTATGTACTTATGTATGGTAGTATTTCATTGGATGTATTGTCAGTTGCTTTATCACTGGTGCGTAGTACGCTGATGGAGATCTGCTTTGCGCGACTTATTCCATTATTTATTATGCCTTTAGGATAATTACGAGCCAATAAAAAGTCTTTTAATTCACTTAATCTTATATCTCTCAGAGTAGGTTCTGAAACAATTGTGCAAATTCTGCGTGCTAAGTTGAATGGAATGTTGTTTTTTACGTGTCTCGGGTGGTTCGAGTTATATTCCAGATATTGTTTTGTGTCAGTAGCTTTATAGTGGACATCTGTTATCACTGCATTTGTTTGCTTCATAACATCCAAGAAAGTTACCGTATCTCCTATTTTATCACAGGTGAAATTAATGTTGGGCTCAAGCTCATTCATCAAGTCTATTAGCGTGTATACATCACCATCTCTTTCATCCCATACCATGAAGACATCATCTAAATATCTCATATAGTTGTTCTTTATTTTATTGGCAGTGGATTCGCCAAACGAGGAGAGTATTTTATAATATAAGGTATTCTCCAAATATCCCAGGACCAGATTTGCATAATTTGGGGCAAACTTCGTTCCCATTGCTGTTCCAGATACTTGTAGATAATTTGATCCATAAACTCAAAGGAGTTATTTTCGAGGATCAATTTGCACCCGTCCGAAATAAGGCTAGAGGGTAAACGGTTTGTTTGTTATATATATATAAATCGACATTTAGCTCTTTCTGTGCCAGTGAAGTCTGTTGTATTACATTCGGTCTATATTTAAACGATTGTATGCAGCTTAGGAAGGATCTGTGGTAGTTAATAGGGTTGATTGAGATAGATCGAAAACTTATAATTGCTAGATATCCTTCCTAAAATTAATACAATCTTCTAATAGTTTCCAGAATATAATGAAAAGACATCGCCGGTACAGAAGAGGTTAAACGGTACGAAAGGTCTTAAAATTGACAGAAATAGAGCAAAGGGTCTTAAATTTGCCAAACTAATGGGGGAAACGTCTTAAGATATCAAAACTAATGAGCTAATGGGGCTAAACATGAAGGAAGAAGGGGGTCCATATAAATACGTTACGTGGAAATCTCCCCATAACCCCTTGAATATTATAACACTTTAGCAGTTTAATTTGGCTATCATTTGACGATATTTTTCAGCTTAGTAAGAAATTGTGGGAGTCAGAGGGTCGATTGAGATAGCTTTTACCCCTTTGACTGGTAGAAGGCCTTCCGAAACAGAACGAAGTCGCCTAATGATAACCAAAAATATACTGTCTCCATAATAATAATGGCTTGTTTATATAATTAACAACATATTTCACCTCTATACCATCTTATAAATAACCCCTTCTGTACCAGCGACGTCCTGTTCGTTATATTCGGGCAACTATTAGACAACTGTATTCAGCTTAGGAAGGACGTCTACCAATTACAAGGCTACATAATATCGCAATTATTCCTTATTTTAGCTACCATAAATCCTTTCCAAGCTACATCAAAATGTCTAAATGTAACTGAAAATATCTAAATGTAACTGAAATTGTCTAAATCTAACTGAAAATGTCTAAATGCAACTGAAATTGTCTAAATCTAACTGAAAATTTCTAAATGTAACTGAAATTGTCAAAATGTAACTGCAATTGTCTAAATGTAACTGAAATTGTCTAAATGTAACTGAAATTGTGTAAATGTAACTGAAAATGTCTAAATGTAACTGAAATTGTCTAAATGTAACTGAAATTGTCTAAATGTAACTGAAATTGTCTAAATGTAACTGAAATTGTGTAAATGTAACTGAAATTGTGTAAATGTAACTGAAATTGTCTAAATGTAACTGAAATTGTCTAAATGTAACTGAAATTGTGTAAATGTAACTGAAATTGTCTAAATGTAACTGAAATTGTGTAAATGTAACTGAAATTGTCTAAATGTAACTGAAATTGTCTAAATGTAACTGAAATTGTGTAAATGTAACTGAAATTGTCTAAATGTAACTGAAATTGTGTAAATGTAACTGAAATCAAATAATACAGATGTCACCGTTACAGGGAAAGGTTACTAGCTGAACATTCAAGACGTGAGCATGTTTACTTACCTTCAGCTTAAGGGGGGTGACCTGCTTTTTTGTTATCTCCTTTCCTCCCTCCCTCTGGGTTGTATCCATTCGGCCCCATTCAGCCTACTGGGTTAACCCCTTCTTTACCGGCGACGTATTTCCGTGTTTTGTAGCTATGCTTAGACGATTTTGTGCAGCTTAAGAAGGATCTGTGGTAGTACTTCGATTGCTGGAGGCCCTTTTTATACTGAACAAAAATCGTCTAATAGTAGCCAGAATAAAGTTTAATAGACGTAGCCGGTACAGAAGGGGTTAAGACATTTATCCCGATCCAGGTGTCGATGTTTTCTTGGCGAACAATAGCGAGCCAGCATTGTATGAAGAAATCCGGCTTCGCCGGAGAAATTTTTCTATCGAAAAATGTACAAATTTAGCCTGCTGTCAAAAACACATTAAAAAATATGCTGGCTTGCTACCGCTCTCCAGGAAAAAATCGACACCTGGATGGGGATAAACGTCTTCAAACAGTAGGGTGAATGGAACCGAATGGATACAAGCCAGAGACAGAGAAAAAAGGAGAGCAAAAAAGCAGGTCACCCCCCTTAAACAAACATCGACTATAGTTTATACCAGATTTTGATTAAACTAAATGAAATAATATATAACAATGACGGAAAGAATATACACACCATATGAGGAGGAGCACTTGATTGACAACCTTTGGCATATAGCTTCATCAGCAAGGCCAATGATGAAACTATATGCGAAATGTTGTCAATAAAGTGCTTCTCTTCATATTGTGTTAATATTCATACCAGGTGATCAAGGCTTGTTTCAAACTGGATTAAGACATATGCGTTGTACAAAACTAATGGCCACCTACAGTATATAATGGCCGATTCTCCCTAATTGGTAGAAATGACGCTCGACTGTGCTCATCAATTTATATTTGTAGGAATTCTGACCTACGCTGTAAAAGTCAGTGTGCAATGTACAGTATATCATATAACTGTAGCAATACTGGTACACGTTTTAACTATATTATTTTGATCACGTTTTTAGAAAGATCCAACAATAAACCATTTGTTACGTATAACATTAATATTGTATATACTGTAGATGAATCATACATGCATGTGCTAACCCTTTCAAGATACCATAAAACATTTATGTCCTGTGTCATGGTTATTATTGGACGATTATATTCAGATTAGGAAGTTTAGACGGAAGTCAGAGGATTAATCGAGATTGTCTTTACCCTTTTAAATCCCACAGATCCTCCCTAAGCTGTATAATATTGTCTAATTATAGCCAGAATAAAATGTCAAAACACGACATAATCCTCAAAGGGTTACTAAACCTTGAGGAAAGTATTCCACTTGATACACTAGGCGATTATATTACACACTTGTTTTTTGCACCATTTCAGTGACAGGATTGTGAGCTATTCTACGCACGCTGTAATGCTAGGTAACTGTGGTCACATATGCTCATTAGAAAGACATTATCGCAACACTTTCCATACGATAACACCATTGTCTTCTGATTTGTTTTGTTTTGTTATTCTGGTCACCATTAGGTGCTTGTTTGCAGCTTAGGAAGAACCTGTGAAAGTCTTAGACAAATAATAGACAAGTGTAACCTAATTAATACTAAAGTACTATGTACTATTGTACTATAGAACTATGAAAGGAAGGACAGGTGAGATTGCAGAGATACTAGGGAGACGCCGAGTGGATATATGTTGTGCCCAGGAAACCCGGTGGAGAGGGGTGTGTGCGAGGTGGATTATGGGAAAATAATGAACGCTTCAAGTTCATATGGAAAGGAAACGAACAGGGTACAGGAGGGGTGTGATTTTTTGGTGGCAGAGAGGTGGGCAGCTTGTGTGATAGAAGTTAAAAGGTTTAATGAAATACTGTTTTTAATAAGAATTAAAGACGGAACGAGAGTCACAGATGTTATATCAGCATATGCCTCCTAAGCAGGATTAGGTAGAGATGTCAAAGAACAGTTCTGAAATGAGTAACTAGAGGTGGTTGTCGGATGCAAGGAAGGGGAGGTAGTAATTGTGGGAGGAGACATCAATGGACATGTCGGGGCAGGTGCCGACGGATATGAGGGCGTGCACAGAGGACAGGGTTATAGCCGAAGGAACCTAGGAGGTGAATACATACTGGAGTACTGTGCTGCCACGGGGATGGTGTTGTGTAATACTACAGTATTGTTAGGAAGAGGATGAGCCATCTGATAACATATGAATCAGGTGGCTCCAGTAGCCAGATAGACTACTTCTTGATCAGCAAATCTGACAGGAAATGGGTTAGAGACACTTTATGGGACTCTCTCGGATGGGTCCAGAGATCTCCTGAGTGAGGTGATGATGTTGAAGTGATATGTCTGTGTGGGGCAAGTGCTGGGCAGTGGAGTATTAAGGGGAGATGGGCCGTTTTTCTGGTCACCCTTCTTCCTCATGCTTAGCCCCATTAGTTTTCAGATTATACGACGCTGGGCCCATTAGTTTGGCGATTATAAGACCTTTCACCCCATTTATTAGTCAATTTTAAGACCTTCCGTGCCCTTTAGGTGTCGATTTTTTTCCTGGCGAGTGATAACCAGCATGTAATTGTTTGCATTGCCATTGGCCTGGAAAATTAAATTAGCCTGCCTAATTTAAAACCTATCAGTTAGTTTCATTCATATTAATAGAATAGTTGACCTTGACCTCTGACTTTTATCTTGACTTTTATGATATATTGTCTCAAAATAAAATATTTGTATTTGTATTTAAAGTGCAACTATCTCACCAAATGTTGTTGTTGTTGTTGTTGTTCCCCAAGCTGCCTGGCCGAACAGCCCCAAGCTGCCTGGCCGAACAGCCCCAAGGCCCCGAGCAACGCCAAGGCCATAACCGAGCGCCCCCACAGAACCCTCCCTGCCGACCACAATAAAGCCTGGGTGACCGAAGCCACTCTATGGCGAGGAGCTGAGGAGGGTGCGGAAACGCCCGGGAAACCAAAGACCCACCCAGGGCCCTGTGCCCCTCAGCAATTATGAAGAGAAAGTTGAGGGGCAAGGGAAAAATGTGATGCTTTGGCTTCCAATCTTGGTAGATTGGGAGGTCAATCCACGGAAGAGACGCCGTCACTTGAGATCTAAAAAATATATAAGTAAAAGGAACAGTCAGAGTAAGCTTTGGGTATGGCAGAGATCGCTCAGTTCTCACTCTGATAGACCAGCCCATTACCACATGACTAGAACCCAATCCTCTCAGCATCAACTAGGAAAGGCCCTAGAAAGCCGCCTTTGGCGGGGGGATAGCTCCCCTATTTCAGCCCCTTTCGGGGATGGGCACCTGCCTCTCACCAAATGTTGTGAAGTGTGCATGAAAAGTAAAGATATTAGCATATTGACCTTATATTTGACCTTGACCTGTGACCTTGACCTTTCAAGTGGAATTGTATAATTGTTTGTATGACCTTGGTCTAGGTATTTTGAATATACATGGTAAGCCTAGTGAGAATCAAATCAGTTAGTATAAGAATTACTTATTAAAAACATTATTTTGGCCTTTGACCTGGGTCCTTGACCTTTGATCTTACCCTTTAGAATACGTATCTAAAATGTAGTCAATAGATTTCAAGGCTACCAGTAACTTGTATAGTGACAATGAAGACATATGAGTAAAAACTAAAACATATGAAATATTGCCCTTATGTTTAACCTTTACCTTTGACCATACAATTTAAGTTGAATTAAAAATATCTTTTTGAATGACCTTTACATTGACCAAATGAAAATACTTGTGAAATTTGGTGAAAATCCATAGCACGGTCCAGGTGGAATTTCCGGACAGACAGACGGACGACGACGGACGACGGACGGCGGACAAACTGACTGCTGGTGCACAGGATACGGGCAGTATCTGTGTGCGCGATACCACTTTGCTTATGCAGAGTTGATAACGTAAAGGGACACGGTAGTATAGTGAAGGGATTAAGGGGACAGTCGTTATTTTTGTTTTGGTCTATTTATTTATATATTCATTATTTGTTTTTTATTTTCCTCCCTAGACCTCCATCAAACTTAATAAACATCCATTAGATCCCCCTTCGAGATAAATTTGTAAATTTTTCGGTAGAAAATGTCATGGGACGGCCGGTTCCTCCACGATTACAGGCTCGCTATCGCTCGCCAGGAATAAAATCGACAACTAAAGGGCACAACAGTTCTCTTTATTGACAACGAAATGGGTCGAAAGGTCATAAAATCGACAAACTAATGGGCCAAACATCTTAAAATTAAAAAAAACTAATGGGGATAAAAGTGATGAAGAAAGAGGACCAAACATAAGAGCCCATCTTCCATTAATACGATAAGGTCACGAAGAAAAGAATAATAACCATAACACTAGCGGTACAGCTAACTCAGTGTTTTTAACCCAACCCCATTATACCATTGGTTATCATTAGTGTTATCATGGTGCCGGTTCCTCTTAAATTACTGACTAGCTATCACTCGCCAGGAAAAAGTGTACACGCACAGGACACGAAAAATCTTAATAAATGGGGCGAAAGGTCTTAAAATCGCCAAGCTTATGGACCGAACGTCTTTAAATCTGAAAACTAATGGGGATAAACATGAGGAGAAAGGGGGACCAAAGCGGGGAAAACCCATCCCCCCTTAATTCTCTAACACTTCGAGGTACGTATAGTCCATTGATTGTACAGTAGGTAGGCCAGGAATTGTAATCGCTAACCTCTGTCACACAAAAAAAAGACTAGAAGAAATGGGCTGTGAATTTCCACACCTATTCTCAGGCTAACTCTTCCCAAATGGTAGAAATAACAGCTTAATATTTCACGTCCTCTTCGAGTTATGAGTTCGAGATTGGTGTGGGGATTTATGACCTGTCTATAACCAACAGGGTATAGCACCCATCTTCAGAAGGAATAACAGTTTTCCCTCTCACATATAAAGTCCGCTTGTCATAAGGAAGCAGAACTTGGCATTTTTGTGACGTGTTTTGGCAGTCTGTTTCGGCTATCGCTAGACAATTTTCTTCAGCTTAGGAAAGATCTATAACGAAAAGGATATAGAACCCCTCATCAGAAATAATAACTGTTTTCCCTCTCACATATAACATCCGTTTGTCGCAACGAAGACGACCATAGCATTTTTGTGATGCGTTTTAGCAATCTGTTTTGGCAATTCAGAAACATGCTAGTATACAGTAAAGGTAAATAGTACTGTACAATTAATTACATAGCAACAAAAGTAATTATATGTAAATGGAATTTTTGAGACGCGTTTTAGCAGTCAGTTCTGGCTGTCATTAGAACATTTTCTTCAGCTTAGGAAAGATCCTTGGGAGTCAGAGGCATAATTGAGTTGGTTTGGACCCTTTGGATTTCTAGACGTCTGTCCTATACTGCATACAATCGTCTAATGATAGCCAGAACATACTACCCTAATGCGTCATAATCCGTAAGGGGTTAACCTCCTATCTGACTAGTAGTACAGGAGCATTATGCCCTGTGACCAACGAACTTGGAAACAAAATGAAGAAAGCTGATGTTGTTACTGAAGCTACCTTGAACCTTCCTTAGTTCATGGACCAAAAGGGACTAGAGAATGTTTTATCAATCAGCAGTGAAGTGTAGGATAGGTTGAACCAACTGCTAATAAACACAGTACTCCCAATTCTCATACACAAGAGATGCAAGCGGAATGACCTTCTGCCTAATAATATTAAGAACAGAAAAAAAGAAGCAGACAGTTCACATGAAAGTTTGGAAATACACGGCACCTGGCCGCAGGTCCCTGACAGACAACTTTGACATAAAGAGATTGTTTGTATTGTGGGAAATACTGCATATCGATTATGCCTTGACGACGAAAAAACTTCTAGAGCGGCGTGACAAAGTACATGAATCGACAACTAAAGAAGTTATCCAGTCTGTAGAAGAGAAATGCATAGAACGTTCAGATGTTTGGGGCAATGAGGCATACATGCATATTTTAAAACATCGGAGATACTGTTGCTGCTGAGGTCAAATACCACACTGCCTGTCAAATTAGCTTTCATAAGGGCCGGGAGTCTCTGCAAAATCCCTTAAAAAGGCCTAAAGGTCGTCCTAAAGGGTCGGTTGATCATGAGAAGAATGAAGGTTTTCTTTAGCTTTGCTATTTCTTGGATAGAAATGACGATCATCAATTCACTTTGCCAGAATTAGAGGCATTGCTGAAGGACTGTTTTGGAGATGGTAGAGTATACACAACAAAACAGCTGAAGTCAAAACTGCAGGAAAGGTACAAGGAGTATATGATCATCACAAGTGAGCTTGGTAAAGAGACGGTCTATACATTCCTGAATGAGGGCAATAGGATATTGAGTGATCATTATAAAGCAACAGGACTAACACCAGAATAAAACGTTGACATGGCAGGAATTTTCATATAGGATGAAATAAGAACATCCATGCATGATATATCCCATTATCCAAAATTTCCAGAGATGACCATAAATTAAAAGATGGAAGAGCATGTTTCCCAGCTCTTATTGGGGCTACTTGGTCCCTTATCAAAGACCAGACGTCGTAGGATTGCCATATCACACTCTGTGACATCAGCTGCACATCAAAGGTCCTTTTACTCCACAATTATTTTAGGAATATCTGTGTACTGTAATTCTAAACTATAGTCACATGAACTAGTAGATTTACTCAACAGTCTAGCATTTGCAGATGACTACGGAGAAGTATTACGCCTCTATGATGCAATGCTGCATGATGAAGAGGTGTCTGAATGGGTCGACACACTTGTGAATTTTGTATTAAACAATGCAGACACTCACACGCTGACAGGACTTGGAACATGGCATGTCCTGGGTGGCATTGCAGGGGTAACGCCAGCTGGGGAGAGTGTGGACTAACAACTGCCTCGTACAACATTTCAGTCCATTGTAACTAGTGGAAGATTTGCACAATCAAAAATTACAGAAAAAACACAAGTACCAGATCTCAATTTTGTTTTAATCTGCCCACTTGAACCCTTTAGCACCAACCATCCCTTCATGAGGTTGGCTAAATCCTTAGATAATAGCTGGCTGGCAAGCTTCACTGTAGCACAGCCTAGCCAGATGACCAATGAATCAATGTTACCGCAATTACAACATCAATGTTTACACTAAGCACATTGGCTAGTAAGAATGGCTTCACTATATAGCTCAACCATAATGATGTGTCAAATAATATTTGAATTACATCTTTGCCTCATTATGTGACCTTGACATTGAATCTAAGGAATGACACGTTACAAAACCACATACAAGAGTTAAGTTTCTTTTCTATATTTAATGAGGAGACAAAAGGCAGTGCTGCCTGTAACAAGTGCCTCCTTCAGATACTTAAATATAAAAGTATATGCAAAAGTATATTTATTCTCATAATTTATATAAAAACATTTTTTTATAAAGTTGTATAGGAAAAAAATATGGTGTCTTTTTTGGTGTAGCGTAAAGTAAGATATTAGGAGAGCTGTATGTGAGAGTTACTGGATTACTGTGTAAATGAGACACAAACAGAAACAAGAAGGGAGGCCAGATAAATGAAACAGGGGTACCAGAGACTCCTTTTACACTTGCCTAAGGGTCCTCCACTGGGCATTGTCCTTCTCGACTGGTATCTACAGTTTCCTTTGTAAATTATTTTTGGATTATTGGTTAAAAAGTTGTGATTTCCAATTATCAGTGGCCATCTTGGATTAATCAGCAAGCTCATTGTTAATTTTAATAAACTTAGTTCCATATGACAAAGGAAGGTGCCAGGAATATTCAGTGTACAATTCACCTTTCTGCACTTTTTGTCCATGTCGTACCTTAAACTCCTGTGCTTGACATTAACCAATGTTATTTAGTTTAGGAAAGACGCCGCGCTATCAAGTTATTCAAATCTAACTATAGATAAATATGCGTTTGTTAGTATCTTTGATATCACACGGGATGTAATTAAGACCAGGAAAGGCCTCTCGAAGTAAAAAGGGTTAAGTTCGCCTCTTTGTTTGGCCAGGAAATTAATTAAGAGATGATAGGATTAAAGATGAAAATAGCATGGGAGAGAGAGAGTACAAAGGAGTACAAAGGAAATCAAGCAACAACAGTCCAAGTGACCATTCTAGGCTGCTTGTCCTCCAAAACACTGAGGATCAAGTGTCCAAACAGTGGTTTAGAGTGGGTAAGGGAACATTGGAAAGGGAACTACTGCCCTGGAACTAATCTCCGTGGCAGGACTAGGAAGTTAGTAGGGGACATATGGGTTAGTAACTGAGGGGAGGATAAAATAAAGTTATTCATTTACAAACGCAGTCAGTCGCGGGTTTGATGCGAGATATTTGTCTAAGCGGAGTTTAAATGAATCAACGGTGCTGCAGTCTATAACGTCTCGGGGAAGCCCATTCCACAAGTTGACAACTCGATTGAAGAAGAAATTCTTAGATTCGTGTGAGTTAAAAGATTTACCAATAATTTTTGCAACCGTTTCCCCGCGTGTAATTAGATTGGTCGATAGTGAAGTACTTACTACAGTTCATATTGTCGATGCCTTTGATGATTTTGAACACTTGAATTAAGTCACCTCTTAATCTGCGCTGGGTTAAAGGAAATAGATTTAATTCTCTAAGACGCTCTTCGTATGGTTTGTTCTTTAGGCTAGGTATCATTTTGGTAACTCTACATTGAACTCGTTCTAGCTTGTTTATGTCTTTTTGGTAATAAGGGCACCAGCATTGAACACAGTATTCCAGAAGAGGGCGGACTAAGGAATTGTAAAGGGTTAGTATAACGTCTTTGGATTTATGCTCAAATGACCTGCCTATAAAGCCAATTATTTTGTTTGCCTTCTTAACAACTTCTGAACATTGTTGACTCGGTTTTAGGTTACTCGATATTGTTACTCCCAGATCGGTTTCTCTGTTTACATTCTTAAGCTGAGTGGCATTCATCGAATAGTTTGCTTTCTGATTTAGGTATTCGATATGTAGTACTTTATATTTATCCTATTGAAACTCATTTGCCAAATTTGGGCCCAATGTGACAATTTATCTAGATTGTGTTGCATATCGTCAAGTTGATCTTTTGAGAGTACGCTATTTGCAATTTTTGTATCGTCAGCAAATTTTGAGATTGTACAGGTGAGACCCTCATCTATGTCGTTGATGTAAATTAGAAAGAGAATTGGTCCTAGTACCGATCCCTGGGGTACCCCGCTACTTACATTGGTCCATTTAGATGCCTTACCGTTTATGACTACTCTTTGCTTTCTGTCGCTGAGCCAATTTTCTATCCATTTCAACACACCATCTTGTATTCCATGCACTTTTAGTTTTAGCAGTAAACGTTTGTGGGGAACTTCGTCAAAGGCCTTTTGAAAATCAAGGTATATAATATCTACAGCTTTACTCTCATCGTAGAGGTTGAGGATATCGTGGAAGAAGTCTAAGAGGTTTGTTAAACAGGAACGTTTTTTACGAAAGCAGTGTTGAGTATCTTTAAGTATGTTATTTTCCTCTAAGTGATTTACGAGTCTGTCTCTTATGACCGTTTCTAGCATTTTACATACAACTGAGGTTAAGCTAATTGGACGATAGTTACTGGGTAGGGATTTGCTGCCTTTTTTGAATAACGGTGTTACATTGGCTATCTTCCACTGATCAGGCATAGTTCCAGACTGCAAGGATTTATTGAATAGTAATGTCAGTGGTTTGGAGAGCTCATCCTTAGCTTCCTTTAGAACTCTAGGCGAGATTGTATCAGGTCCAGGCGTTTTATTTACCTTGAGTTTATCGAAACAGTTCAATACTTCTCTCTTTGTAACGGTGATATTGCTTAG
>CM064504.1:58193159-58257479 GCA_032716605.1 Paralithodes platypus
CATTTATGCCAGTCTAGTCCAATGTATAAGAGCCACTGATTTATACGAGACCCGATCGTAACAAAACCTCTTCCACAGCCGCAACAATGTCGTCCACGCCGCCACCTGGGATACAGAATCGCTTTCTGGTCCTGGGTGCCTTGGCGCAGAACTCGGTTAGTTGGCCACGGACCATGGAGTCGCCCACAAGCCGAACTTCTTCCGTTTCCTCTTCCTCGTCAATAGCCAGAATTTTGAAGTGGTTTTGGCATGTTGTCGGGATGACCTTCCTGGTACTGGTACTGGGATGCACATTGTTTCTCACTAACTGAAAATTGTCCTGGGGGGGAGTGAGAGTTGAGTCATTATTATTTTCTGCAACATCTAAGGTAGCTGCTGGTGTGGGTACCGGTACCGGTACTGTATGCACTGGAATGGCGGTTGACATCGTAGTGGTTTCTTGGGCCGAGGGCACTCCTACGTTGAGTGTGGCAAATTCTTGAAGGGATTCAAGCTTCGTAGTCAGGGCATCGATCTTGCGGTGAGCTGCATTCAATTCATCCGCAATCTTCTCTCGGAGCTGGCAAAATCTACAAATTTGGACATCAGTATCAACAAACATGGTAGGGCCAAATTTACCGGAACAACTCGTGGAGGTTCGTTGCGGCGCCATGACGATATAATCACAATATGCCTGAAAATCACACAAATTTATGTTAGCAAAATGGTACAATTAAAGCCTGAAAATCACAAAAAATGTATGTTAGCAATGTGATACAATTAATTCCTGAAAATCACACAAAATTTTGTTAGCAATATGATAAAATTAATATGACTGTAAATCACAAAAAATATGTTAGCAATAGAACACAATTTATGCCTGAAAATAAAACAAAAATTGATGTTAGCAGTATGACACAGTTAAAGCATGAAAATCACAAATGGACTAGAAATTTGTTAAAAAATTTACTGGAAAAAAAGTGGGAGAGGGTTAATGTAGCCTAGTGAAAACACTGGAAAACAGTATACAGTA
This sequence comes from Paralithodes platypus, assembly GCA_032716605.1. Lineage (NCBI taxonomy): Eukaryota > Metazoa > Arthropoda > Malacostraca > Decapoda > Lithodidae > Paralithodes > Paralithodes platypus. The sequence goes on from CM064504.1 coordinate 58,194,172, forward strand.
CAGTAACAAAAAATATTTGTTAGCAATATGGTACAATTAATGCCTGTAAATCACAAAAAGAATATGTTAATCACAAAAAGAATATTATGGCTGTAAATCACAAAAAATATGTTAGCAATAGAACACAATTTATGCCTGAAAATATAACAAAAATTGATGTTAGCAGTATGACACAGTTAATGCCTGAAAATTGTAAATGGACTAGTAATTTGTTACAAAATTTACTGGGAAAAAAAAAGTGGGAGAGGGTTAATTTAGCCTAGTGAGAAAACTGGAAAGCAGTATACAGTACAGTAACAAACAATATTGGTTAGCAATATGGTACAATTAATGCCTGTAAATCACAAACAGAATATGTTGATCACAAAAAGAATATGTTAGCACTAGAACACAATGTTATGCCTGAAAAAAAAAAAAATAAAAATTATGTTAGCAGTATGACACAGTTAGGCTAAAGCCTGTATATTAGTTTATACAGTGGTCGACACAATACTAATAATAATGGAGTTAGTAATATCCCTGGGGGGGGGGGGAGAGAGAGAGAGAGAGAGAGAGAGAGAGAGAGAGAGAGAGAGAGAGAGAGAGAGAGAGAGAGAGAGAGAGAGAGAGAGAGAGAGAGAGAGAGAGAGAGGAGGTAAGAAGCAACCCCATCAGAAACAGTATAAACACCAATATATTTGAAGAACAATTAATATAAAGTAGACATGCCGTTTTGCCCAAAATCAAAACACATACCCAACTCTGCGATGGGTCAACATCATCACTACTAGTCACTATCACCATTACTATCATCAACAATACTACTATTATAGTCACCACTACTACTCTTACCATCATCACTACTACTCTCATCACTAATACTGTAATCATCACTACAACTTTCACCATCATCACTACGACTCACCATCATCACTACTACTGTCACCATCGTCACTACCATCATCACTAATGTCATCATTATGTGACGCCTACCAGCGTTGGCAGAATCGCCTCTCGTTAGCCACTAGCGCTCGCCAGGGCAGTGAAATGGGCTACAGTTATCAGAGAATGTTGTTCTTTCTTTCATAGTACTTGCATTGTTACAGATAGTCCAGTGGTGGTCATTATTTTCGTCTGTGACAACGGGAAGTATTTTATATCATTAGTAGAATATAAGATGCATTGTAGTGTGAAGTTGAGAGAGAGAGAGAGAGCGGGCAGCGAGGGGGTAGTGAGTGTTGCCTCCCTCCTCCCTCCTCCTCCCGGAGGAGTTTTCCCGCCCGTGCGGGCTTTCTCTCGTCTTTGATTGGCTGGTGGTTCCTGGCGCGTCCTACGGGCCTGCTGCCTTGTGACGTATCGGCCCGTGATTGGCCGACCATAGCGCCTTTGTGGGCTCCTGCGGTCCACAGGAGCTGTTCTCCTCAGAGCAGGCTAGGGGCACACACGACTAACATCCTTTTAATAACTGTCCCCCATATCTCCACCATTCTGATACTGTCTCTCTCACTCAACTTCCTTTCTTTCATTCCTCTAATCTTTTAACGTCACAGCACTCCCTTTGAGTTCTGTACACGATTTCATATCGGCCCATCGTATAGTGTGCGTCGCTCTCATATATATTTACATGTATTAGAATAGGCTAAAAGGGTTCTTAGTCTATGGAGGTTTGATGACTATGTGTGTGTCTCCCTCAGTGTCCTTAGTCTAAGGAGGTTTGATGACTCTTTGCGTGTGTCTCCCTCATTATCATTAGTGCTCTGCTTGGTTATTTAATGCTAGACTGGGATAAGGCTTCTGTTGTCGTTGTCACCGATGTGTGTATGGTTTGCTTATACCTACACGACTTCGACGGTTTCTGTGGTAGCCTAGGTTGTCCTTTTGGTTGTGTCTTTTGCGAATGCAGCATCGTGTTGTAAGAGGGCATTAGCCTACTACTTTATAACACAGTACTGCCTCTTTGCTTGACTTTAGAGGGATCGCCAGGGTAGAACCAGATACTTGAGATCTGGATCTACCAAGAGAGCATCCCCGTCATTAACCCCTCCACCCCGGAAGGGCTCTTGAACGCCCATAACAACCTCGGCCCGCGCAACCCGGAAGGGCTCTTGAACGCCCATTGCTTGCGTGCGTGCTTTCGAATGCCGCACATAAATTTTTGGTATCGTGGGACGGTAGGTGGCGCCACCAGGCGTAAACTACGCCACAGCAACAGTATCTACCCCGACGCCATCATGGACAGTACGCCAAATAGTGATTCCGCTGTGTCCGATACCGTGCTTCCTACGACGCCCGTGCTAGTTCGTCGCGCCTTACCCCGACGCCATCGCCTAAATGTGTTATCTCCCGGAGGTATTGAGACGACATTGAGACTTTATGAGCGAGCTGATGCCAAGCATAATGTTGATGATGAAGGCAGTGACGACTCCAGTAATTATAAGTCGAGTGATTATGGCCATGAGAGTGACAAAGAAGAGCAATTCCTGGGATTTGCGAGAGAACATGACAGTGATGAGAGTGATGAAGGTGATGTACCAGTTGTTGAGGAAGCTGGTTTACCTAAAGACAGTGAACTTGAGAGAGTGAGTGAGTGGGAGAGTTCAAGGTCACTCACCCAATTTCGCATAAGTGACACCACGCCAAGCCCTTCCCCACGTAAATCGCCTTTCAAGCTACACTTATATAAGCAGAAAATACTTGAAAAGGCGGCCGCGGCAGCTAGGGAACAAGCCAAAATACTTGGTGAGGATGAGGCTGTGAGTGAGGGTGAGCGTGGTGACCCTTCTCGCCCGCCATTGTCTCCCTTATCTACCCACGCCACCCAAGATGACCCGGATGACCCGAGGGCCCCGCATTCTTCCCCACCACCCCAACCACTGCCAAGGGTTGGGGACCCCCCACTTTCGGCCTATTTACCTCCTAGGTCCCCCGACAGGAGACATACTGCTGCCGAAAAGGGGAAAGGCAGGAAATATACCAAAAAAATAAAGAAAAGTAAGAGAGTTTTGTTCGAGGCTCCCGCGGCGTCCACCCCTGCCGGCCCCAGCCATACACCCCCGCAACTTTCCCCACGGTTCTCCCCACCTCTCCCGCCTTCAACATGTCTTCCTGAAGAAGTCTTTGAGCTCGCGTCACCAATACCTGGGCCTAGTGACAGTGAAGAATTCATTTCTGTCACTCGTCGCCGGCCAAGGTGCCCAGGACCTCGGGGTGACATAGCCTCACCTGCCACTCCTTCCCCACCTCGCCCACCCGCACGCCGCCCACGCATCACTCATTCCCCGCCAGATTATGTGGGGGCCACTGATGATGAAGGGCACCTCTCTGAAGACTCTGGCCATGATTACATAGGTCCACCGTCAGGGCAAGATGACCACTCTGACGATGACTATATGGACATCGACAGCCCTAGACCCATCCGCTTGGCCCGGCGTCGTGCTGCCCGTCGTGCTGGCCGACGCCCTCGCCGCCCTAGGGCGCGCGCCTCCCGAGTTGGCCGTGGGCGTGCTGGGCCACCAGCTGGAGCTCCTCATCAGCGTAGACAAGACCCATTCTACGTTTTTCAGTGGCAAGACGTAGTTGATGGGGATGGATACAACCCTGATGTGCCAGCTTTTGATGAGGTACTGGAGGGTTCAGGCATTACCCCCAATTTTCCTGCAGGCCCCAATGCTCCACCACACGAACTATTTGAGGCCTTCTTTGATGAGGAGGTGGTAGGCTATGTTGTCAAAGAGACAAATAAGCAGCACCAATACCAGGTCCACTTTTTGGGCAAGGTGACCAAGGGCCACATGAGGCAGTGGACCCCAGTGACTCATGATGAGTTCATGGTGTTCCTGGCACTCACCATGCTAATGCCTCATGTTAAGAAGCATAGGTTGCCTGACTATTGGATCACCAATGATCTCATATCCACCCCTGCCTTTGGGAAATATATGTCTCGCGACCGGTACCTTGATATCCTCGCAGCGCTCCATCTTGTCACCAACCTTGACGTCCACCTCCCAGACAAGTTGTGGAAGATTAGGACGTTGTACGAGATGATGCGAGAACGCTTCACCTCCTACTTCAAGCCCTTCCGCAAGGTCGTCATTGATGAGTCTCTTGTGCTGTTCCGGGGAAAACTCAGCTTCCGGCAGTACATCCCCTCAAAAAGACATCGCTTTGGCATAAAATTCTTTGTGCTGTGCGACTGCCAAACTGGCTATGTCCTGGACTTCCTGGTCTACAGCGGGAAGGAAGGGGATGTGCTTGTGGACCCCCTAATTGGCTTTGGCGGAGCAGTGGTGCAAGCCATGATGGACCGCTACTTTCACAAGAATCACGTCCTCTACACAGACAATTATTACACGTCCCCCACTCTCTCACAGTACCTGCATGAGCGCAAGACGGGGACTGTAGGCACAGTACGAGGGAAAAGGAAGGGCATGCCACCTTTCCCTCCAAAGACCAAAAAAGGTGATGTGTTCAAGAAGAAGTCGGGGCCCATTCTGGCTATCCACTGGCACGACCAGCGGAAGGTCAACCTCCTGAGCACCATCCACAAGGGGGAAATGGTGGAGACTGGCAAGGTGGATCGCCGCACCCAGGCCAGGGTGACCAAGCCCGATGCTGTCCTGGACTACAACATCAACATGAGGCTGGTGGACAAGTCCGACATGCAGATAGGCTTCATTGACTGCCTGCGTACCTCGTGCAGATGGTACAAAAAGTTCTTTCTGCATATGGTGGACATGTCAGTTCTGAATGCCTACAATATATACAAGCTTCGGAATGTGAACACACCAATGAAGTTCAATAGCCTGCGGAGGTTCCAAAAGCAGGTGTTGACGGAGCTCCTGGAGAAGTATGCTACGCCACAGAGGGCAGTGGCACATCCTGGGCCCGCCGTTATTGACCGCTTGCAGTGTGCTCAATACTTGATTAGGCACAGGCTTGGTTCCCTGCCTCAGAATGAATCAGGAAGAACGCAGCAGAAGCGGTGCCATGTCTGCTACAACAGCAGGGTGAGGGCGAGGTCAGGTAAAAAGTCCACCATGGAGTGTGTGGAGTGCAAGGTGGCACTCTGTGCTTTAGGGTGCTTCTTTGATTACCACTCCAAGCTGGAGTTCAAATAATCATACTGAAAGTGCCAAATAAAATGACAATATGTACACTATATATATAGGCAAAAAGTGGAAATTTTTGTTTTTTTGTTATACAAAAGTCATGTATTATGAGAAAATTGATACAAATACAATTACACCATAATAATATGTGAAAGTGAGACATATGTATATACCAAGTGACATTCATATGATTAGAACCTATAGAAATATATAAATCAGTGAAAAAAGACACAATAAATTGTATATAAAACGTTTACAAAGCATATAACTAAGTGAAAGTGACACAAGACCTAATATTTGATGGCCAAAGTATAATAAACACCTGTGATAACGAATAATCAGTGCCTAATACAACAATAACCTACCTCAATTACTAATAAAATGTACGGTATCGAGTGAAAATGAGCATTATCAGTGACAGTGACACTCTCTAAAGCATATTTGTCAAAGTGAAAGTGACACAAGACCTAATATTTGATGGCCAAAGTATCATAAACACCTGTTATAACGAATAATCAGTGCCTAATATAACAATAACCTACCTCAATTACTAATGAAATGTACGGTATCGAGTGAAAATGAGCATTATCAGTGACAGTGACACTCTCTAAAGCATATTTATCAAAGTGAAAGTGACACAAGACACAATACTTGATGGCCAAAGTATAATAAACACCTGTGATAACGAATAATCAGTGCCTAATATAACAATAACCTACCTCAATTACTAATAAAATGTACGGTATCGAGTGAAAATGAGCATTATCAGTGACAGTGACACTCTCTAAAGCATATTTATCAAAGTGAAAGTGACACAAGACACAATACTTGATGGCCAAAGTATAATAAACCTGTAATAACGAATAATCAGGGCCTATATTAACAATAACCTACCTCAATTACTAATAAAATGTACGGTATCGAGTGAAAATGAGCAATATCAGTGACAGTCATACCCTAATAAACATACTTTATAAAATTGGCCTCAAAATAACTATAAAAATATCAAATAAACATCACATTCTCAATATCAAACACTAAAATCGTCTAAGGGAGATAAATACTTTGGCACGACGAGCGGCTAGGTGCGTCGTAGCCGTGGCCGGGGCGGCGCGTCCGAACGCGGGAAGAATTTGCCGCCGAAAAGCACTTGTCTTCCCGCGCTCACCATTATGCAACCAGAGGGGCTAGAGACCTCTACTCAACGCCATTCGACAGAGCAAGGTTTGTGGAACATTATTCTTTTGTATTCATAACATTACATGCCATATTCATTGAATTACAGAGGAGTTAACATAGACCAAAGATCGTCAAAACACCCGGTACCACAGCACAGTCGCAAGCTATAGCCCCCGGGGCTGGAGGGTTAACGTAACTTTAAATATACCGCCTTAGGGACAACGCTAGGTTATGAGCCTGTCTTGCTCAGCTACAGTTTCCTAACCTTGATATCCCAGCTAGACTTTATTCGCCGAGCAGACAGTAGTTAGTACATAAGCTCTTTTGATATGTACGCATTATTATTCACAGTATTTATTAGTCTAGATTGTTGTTGAGTTGCACAACCATAGCAGACTCTTTGCGTTGATGAGGAAGTACTTCTTTTAGTGTCGAGCATTGCTGCCGTTGCGCATTTATAGTATTCTCGTGTCAGTTAACATTATATGTCCTATCTTTTAGTGTATTCAGTCTACACGTGTGGTGTCCTGCCTCCTGCCTTTATATAATTTAAGATACGAGCATCTTATGAGCATCAGACTTTCTTCAGAAGTTTCCAGGTCTATGCTGTAGGACTATACTTCACTTTCTTTCAGATAGGAGTGAAGAGTTTATTGTTGTTTAGAGTAACTGTATTGAAGCATCTTTTTATTGTATTAAATCTTGCAGTGATTTAATTGATCCTGTCATAGCTTCACTTTTATGCATTTTAACGTAACTTGCATCTTGTTTGTTATCAGGCTATACCAGTGTGGGTTAGCCTGAAGTAGTGTACATTTATGCGCAGTTAAGGATACCCCGTTATCGCAGATTAACTCTGGAGGGTATAGGTGTTTTTGTTCGCCGGCATAATAGTTCGAGGGTTTGGATCTATCGTCCCGTTGTTGCATAGTGCCCTATTACTAGTCCAATCATTAAGTGCCCTTGTTTTATTCGTAGCCCCGGTCGTAACAAATGGCGACCTTGCCTAGTATCTTATTTTAGTAGAAACCAGGATCCATTTGTTGTTATTGCAGTAATAACAAATGGTGCCCTTGCCTAGTATCTAAGAAAGAATTGCAGGATTGTTGGACATTTGTTTTTTGAGGAATATTTTGGACACGTGGAATTTTTTTTGGCAACGTAGTATAGCACTTGAGTTGTCTTCGAGCATTTTTTTTTGAGTGAATAGTGCTACATGAGAGTTTAGGTACTCCTTTTTTTTATAAACGTTGAGAATTTTTGGTGGACACTATGTCGAACGACGGATCTATGTACGGTGAGGACACAGTATGGTAAGCAGACTCTGAGGTGCAGCAGCTGGGTTTGTTAGAAGGCATTAGAGTAGTAACTAGTGAGGAGGATGCAAGGAAGTTTCTGGAGATGCCTATTACTGTTGACAGGGTGTCGGGGATTGATCGGTATGGTCTCCAGTGTTTGGCCACGGTCATGGGGCATGTGGGCACTAGCAGCATGTCGAGAGGTGACCTGGTGGCCTGTGTGCTCGGCGGGGTGCGTGGGGCTTCGGGTGGAGCGGGAGCTGGGGCACCTTCGGCCCAGCCCCTATTCCACTCGACTCCTACCATGGTCCCCCTCAGGCTCCGGAGCCGGGTACGTTCCCGCAGGCCAATAGTCACTGGCAGCGTGATTTGTCACTGGGTGAGTCTCCAATTGTTGCATCTCCTCCTCCTCAAGGTTTAACTGCAGATATGATCTTCCAGCTTGAGATGGCTAAAATGAAGGCTGAGCAACGAAGGCACGAGGATGTTGAGCAACGAAAGCATGAATCTGAGATTGAGATGGCTAGGATTCAGGCTGAGGAGAGAAAGACTATGTACTGTGCAGACAGAGATCTTGAGAAGTCTAGGGTGGAGTCGACAGGGCAGCGTCTCGGTTCTGGGAATCGAGGTCTTGATCAGTCTTTATCGCACCTTCTTAAGTTAGTCCCTGCATTTGACGAGTCGGGTGTCACCGAATTTTTCCTGCGTTTTGAGAAGAAGTGCCGGGAGCACCAATGGCCCGAGGTTAAGTGGGCAGCCCTTGTTTCCTCTAGGTTGGTTCGCAAAGGACTCAAGGCATATGATGCGGTGCCCTTGGAGTCTTGCATCGATTATGAGGTACTGAAGGAAGCTGTTCTGCGGGCGTACGAGTTACAACCAGAGACATATAGGTTGAAGTTCCGGGGTGTTACGAAGGGTCGTGAGTGCACTTTTCTAGAACATGCCCGGGAACTGTCTGATGCATTGAGAAATTGGCTGAGGTCAGAGAAGGTGACGACGTTCGAGGAGCTTGAGCAGTTAGTCCTTCTAGACCAATTTTTCAAGTGCACAGGCGGCGACCTGACTTTGAACCTCAAAGAGAAACAGCCTAAAACTCTACAAAAGGCAGCTGAGTTGGCTGACCTGAGAATGTCACTGATTCGTGGGTGCGGGTCTGCACAACGGACCGATGCAGTTAACATGGGGCGCAACACTCCACCCCCCCCCCGAGTCAGTGACATAACATTTAATAACGAAAGTAAGAGCAATGATACCAATTTTGATCACAAACCTAAAACCGTCCCGTTTAAGAAAGGTCAGGGCCCTTCCCCACCTCAGGGGAAGTCCAAGGGTGAAGTAGAGTGTTTTAAGTGTCATAACAAGGGGCATTTCGCACGTTCCTGCCCTAGTAACCAACCTACTGCAGTCGTGTCTTTGGCTAGCAGCATTGGGTGTCTCTGAGGTCTTCTGCATTTACCCGGGGTGATATGTCAGATGTGCGGGCACAGCCAGTGAAGAGATGTCCGGAAGGCTCGAAACCTGTCCGCGATGCTTTTTGCGACCATAGAGGGCGTGGCTGCGTGAGTTGGGCTGGTTGCAAGCATGGGTTGGAGTTGTTGCGTGACACAGGTGCATCCCAGACTCTGATGAAAAACTTTACAGGCACCTATAAACGCGGCACGGGTGTTTGTGGTGCAGGGTTTTAATGCTACAAGGTCATACCCGTTGGTTCGAGTAGAGCTGGAGGTTGATGGTGTGACACGAGAGTTGGATGTTGGAATCGTGGAGAAACTGCCAGTAGAGGGCATCGACCTTCTTCTAGGCAACGACTTTGCTTTGCCTACTTCTGAGGTTCCACCCTTAGTCGGTGCCGAGAGGTCGGCCGACGTGAGTAGGGAGGGGCAGGAGTTGGTCAAGAGGTGTCAACCAGAGCAGAGGGCATGTGTTGTCACCCGATCTCGTGCATCTAAAGTGTCACAGCCTATTCCTCAGTCTCTAGACCAGCGGAGGAATGGTCAGAAGGAGAAAGCTAAAGTTGTGAGTTTTGTGAGTTTTGCTCCAGCGGCTCTCCTTAGCGACTTAGTACTTGACCCAGAGGTGAGCTCCGGAGTGGCCCCAGATCCTGTCACCCCTAGTGACATGGTTGGGCGTGATGGCACTCTGCGACAGAGTAGTTCCCAGGTGGAGGAGAGTTGTGGGAATGGGGCTATTGAACATGAGGACGGGGAAACATGTCATGTGAACCTGTTGGAGGAGTTTGTGAGGCAACCACCTGAGCAGCCTACTGTCCCTACATTGGTCTGCAGCGGCCAAGGTGGAGAAGGAGAGGGGGCAGTGGTGCACAGGTGGAGGAGAATTGGGATTGTCATGCCTTGGCGGAGCAGTGGGCGGGGGACACGAGTCTGGTGGCTGTGGAAGCGCTAGAGCACCTGCCTGAGCAGCAGTGTGCAGCGCTCCAGCACCAGCTCGGTTCATACCCCACTGGTCGTGCCGAGCACCCAGGCCTCACAACTCATGCGGTGCAAGATGTTCCGCGGGCAGGTCACTTGAATGTTTGTAGACCGTTAGCCTCATTGTTTCAGTAGTTCAAGGTGGGCGACGAGGCTTTGGCATGGTTGTCAGGTAAGGGTCGAGCCATGGCTGCCAAGGGTGGTGGTCAGAAGGAGGACATTGAGCAGATTGGTGAGGTTGGCTGTGAAGTGGATGTGCCCGGTCGTCGCATAGCCTCTCAATGCTGCTCTAATCGAATGCAACAGCCCTACCATAGACCGACTGTATCTGGCCATGTCGCTGAAGGCGGTGATGCTACGCAGGCAGATGTAGTCGTAAGAATTGCGGGAGTGCGCATGTACGGTATCGGCGGGGAAGCCTTTGCAATTATGAACTATGGCAGTGACTGCACAGGTGGTACTGATTGTCCCTCTCATGACCTGGTTGTTCTAGGGACGAAGGTGGAGAAGGAGGGAGGCTATAGTTTAGAGGCTGCGGTCTCGGCTGGGTTGTGGGAGGGCACTAGGCATGTTTTTCTGCGAGATAAGTTGTTTACTAGCCTGTGGCAGTACATCCGCATGTTTGTTGCTTCTCCAGGCCTGATGTACGGGGTAGAATCCGACATGGAGGCTGGAGACAGTGCAAGGTTCTGTGCTCTGTGCAAGGCTCTAACAGTGCAAGTTAGTTCCCTACCGTATAAATCCTGCTCAACAGCCTGTCGTGAAAACAGAGCTAGACGACATGTGGAAAAAGGGTCTGAGGGATAAAGGATATCGTGAGTGGTCGTTGCCAGTATTATCACCATCATGTCTGGGAGGTGATGGTAAAACCATATTTTGGACCTAAAATCATAACTATTGCATAAATTCAAAAAAATAATTTTTGACCGACGTTCGCATTCACACAACAAATGTCCATGTGAAATTTGGTGAAAATTCGTCCAACGGTCTAGGAGGAGTTTGGAGACAGATGGACGACAACAACGACGACAGACATTTTTTTGTGTGGTACACACTATACGGGGGGGGGGGGGGGGGGCGATACCAAAACTCTGCTGATAAAATTTGAAAAAAGTTGATAAAATGCATAATCAAATATGAGATCTTGAGCACAAAAAAACTTATCTATGTATCGTGTCAGATGAAGGGGTGGGTATGAACAAAGCCTCTCCGTGTATCAATCTTCTGTCAGTTGGTTGCAGTTGTTAATAAAGTAGACGTGCCGTTTTGCCCAAAATCAAAACGGTATACCCAACTCTGCGATGGGTCAACATCATCACTACTAATCACTGTCACCATTACTATCACCAACAATACTACTATTATAGTCATCACTACTACTCTTACCATCATCACTAATACTCTCATCATCACTACTACTGTCATCATCACTACAACTTTCACCATCATCACTACTACTCACCATCATCACTACTACTGCCAACATTGTCACTACTAGCATCACTAATGTCATCATTATCACTACAACTATCATCATTACTTGTCACCATCATCACTACTATTATGACCATCATCACTACTACTAGTACTGTCACCATCATACCTACTACTGTCATCATCATCACTACCATTCACACTCCGGACATGACTTGTATACGAACTTGCAAGAGAGTTCGCTTTATCAATTTGTTCGAACACCGACCCGACCCGTGGTAATAACGTTCTTGACATTGTACTTGCAACAAAAGAAGAATTAATAGAGAATTTGAATGTTGGTGATGAATTCAGTAACAGCGACCATCGTACGATAACTTTCACTTTAAAGTTTACTAGTAACGAACCAAATAGTACCATCGAAAAGTCCCTAATTTCAAGAAAGCAACTTTCATAAACTTAGAGCTATGTTTAAAGAAACTGACTGGAGCTTTTTAATTAACAATAACGACATAAATACATCTTGGAAGTTATTCGAAACCACTTGCCTAAAAGCAGTGCAAGACTGCATTCCATCGAAAATACGGCGTCCAGGCCATAATAATAAGCCCAAGTGGTGGAATAAAGATATTTCAAACTGCCTGCTTGCTAAAAAATGTGCTAATGATAGATTAAAATCCTCACAAAATGACGAAGAACGGGTGAAATTTGTAGAGCTACGACACAAAGCCAAAAAGTTAATTAAGCAAAGTAAAAAGACCGTAGAGTTACATATTGCGAATCAAAGTAAAACAAACTCGAAATAATTCTATAGTTATATCAGAAAGGAAAAAGTAGTTACTTCAACTGTTGGACCGTTAGTCGATGAACATGGAGAATACACCAAAGACGAAGTACAAATGAGTAATGCCCTCAATACCTTCTTTGCATCAGTTTTTACAACAGAAGACCTCAGTGATATCCCTACACCATCGCCGATTCAGATTGATAATTCAGATGTTCTAAGCAATATCACCGTTACAAAGAGAGAAGTATTGAACTGTTTAGATAAACTCAAGGTAAATAAAACGCCTGGACCTGATACAATCTCGCCTAGAGTTCTAAAGGAAGCTAAGGATGAGCTCTCCAAACCACTGACATTACTATTCAATAAATCCTTGCAGTCTGGAACTATGCCTGATCAGTGGAAGCTAGCCAACGTAATACCGATATTAAAAAAAGGCAGCAAATCCCTACCCAGTAACTATCGTCCAATTAGCTTAACCTCAGTTGTATGTAAAATGCTAGAAACGGTCATAAGAGACAGACTCGTAAATCACTTAGAGGAATATAACGTACTTAAAGATACTCAACACGGCTTTCGTAAAAAACGTTCCTGTTTAACAAACCTCTTAGACTTCTTCCACGATATCCTCAACCTCTACGATGAGAGTAAAGCTGTAGATATTATATACCTTTTCAAAAGGCCTTTGTCAAAGTACCCCACAAACATTTACTGCTAAAACTAAAAGTGCATGGAATACAAGACGGTGTGTTGAAATTGGATACAAAATTGGCTCAGCGACAGAAAGCAAAGAGTAGTCATAAACAGTAAGGCATCTAACTGGACCAATGTAAATAGCGGGGTACCCCAGGGATCGGTACTAGGACCAATTCTCTTTCTAATTTACATCAACGACATAGATGAGGGTCTCACCTGTACAATCTCAAAATATGCCGACGATACAAAAATTGCAAATAGCATACTCTCAAAAGAACAAGTTGACGATATGCAACACAATCTAGATAAATTGTCATGTTGTGCCCAAATTTGGCAAATGAGTTTCAATGCGGATAAATGTAAAGTACTACATATCGGATACCTAAATGAGAAAGCAAACTATTCGATGAATGGCACTCAGCTTAAGAATGTAAACAGAGAAACCGATCTGGGAGTAACAATATCGAGTAACCTAAAACCGAGTCAACAATGTTCAGAAGTTGTTAAGAAGGCAAACAAAATAATTGGCTTTATAGGCAGGTCATTTGAGCATAAATCCAAAGAAGTTATCCTAACCCTTTACAATTCCTTAGTCCGCCCTCTTCTGGAATACTGCGTTCAATCCTGGTGCCCTTATTACCAAAAAGATATAAACAAGCTAGAACGAGTTCAACGTAGAGTTACCAAAATGATACCTAGCCTAAAGAACAAACCATACGAAGAGCGTCTTGGAGAATTAAATCTATTTCCTTTAACCCAGCGCAGATTAAGAGGTGACTTAATTCAAGTGTTCAAAATCATCAAAGGCAATGACAATATGAACTGTAGTAAGTACTTCACTATCGACCAATCTAATTACACGCGGAGAAACGGTTGCAAAATTATTGGTAAATCTTTTAACTCACACGAATCTAAGAATTTCTTCTTCAATCGAGTTGTGAACTTGTGGAATGGGCTTCCCCGAGACGTTATAGACTGCAGCACCGTTGATTCATTTAAACTCCGCTTAGATAAATATCTTGCATCAAACCTGCGACTGACTGCGTTTGTAAATGAATAACTTTATTTTATCCTTCCCTCAGTTACTAACCCATATGTCCCCTACTAACTTCCTAATCCTGCCACGCACATTAGTTCCAGGGCAGTAGTTTCCTTTCCAATGTTCCCTTACCCACTCTAAACCACTGTTTGGACACTTGATCCTCAGTGTTTTGAAGGACAAGCAGCCTAGAAGGGTCACTAGATCTGTTGTTGCTTGATTTCCTTTGTACTCCTTTGTACCATCATCATCACTGCTGTCATCATCACTACTATTATCACCATTATCACTACAATTACCATCATCACCAATATTATCACCATTATCAATACAATTACCATCATCCCCACTATTACTACCATCACTTCTAATGTCAACTAAAGTAACTTAACCTAACAAATGTGGGGCGAGATGTTTTCACCCCCAGAACGAAGGCATTCTGTGTGTGTGCCCCTATGGGGCAGACACACGCAGAACACCTTCATTGAAGGGGGACGACCATATTTTGGACCTAAAATCATAACTATTGCACAAATTCAAAACATCTTTTTTGACTGACGTTCACATTCACCCAACAAATGTTCGTGTGAAATTTGGTGAAAATCCGTCAAACGTTCTAGGAGGAGTTTGGAGACAGACGGAGGACGACGATGACGACAGAATTTTTTCTCGGGTGGTACCCACTATACAGCGGGGCGCTACCAAACTCTGCTTACGCAGAGTTGATAAAAATCTGACTCCGTGGTTTCCTTTTCTTTATCAACTCTGCATAAGCAGAGTTTGGTAGCACCCCCCCCCCCCCCCCCCGTATAGTGGGTACCACCAAAAAATAAATCTGTCGTCGTCGTCGTCCTTCTGTCTCCAAACTCCTTCTAGACCGTTGGACGGATTTTCACCAAATTTCCCACGAACATTTGTTGGGTGAATGCGAACGTCAGTCAAAAAAGATTTTTTGAATTTGTGCAATAGTTATGATTTTAGACCCAAACTATGGTTTTACCCCCCCCCCCAGAACCCCCCCCCCCCCTTCCCCCCCTCTCCTGCAATGATGGCGTTCTGTGTGTGTGTGCCCCATAGGGGCTCACACACAGAACGCCTTCGTTCTGGGGGCGAAAACATCTTGCCCGGCATTTGTTAGGTTAAGTTAATTTAGTTGACATTAGAAGTGATGGTAGTAATAGTGGTGATGATGGTAATTGTAGTGATAATGGTGATACTAGTAGTGATGATGGTGACAAGTAATGATGATAGGTGTAGTGATAATGATGACATGTGTGATGATGGTAGTGACGATGGTGACAGTAGTAGTGATGATGGTGAGTAGAAGTGATGATGGTGAAAGTTGTAGTGATGATTACAGTAGTAGTGATGAGGAGAGTAGTAGTGATGATGAGAGTAGTAGTGATGATGGTAAGAGTAGTAGTGATGACTATAATAGTAGTATCGTTGATGATAGTAATGGTGATAGTGACTAGTAGTGATGATGTTGACCCATCGCAGAGTTGGGTATGCCGTTTTGATTTTGGGCAAAACGGCACGTCTACTTTATGTGATAAATTAGTGCAAAACTCTTTACTCTACTTGATTTCACGGGAAAAAAGAAATTCCCTTTGGCAACCATCTTCCAAACTGTCCAATTTACTGCATTCTAATCAACTCTGCGTAAGCAGAGTTTGGTAGCGCCCCCCCCCCCCCCCCCCCCGTATAGTGGGTACCACCCGAAAAAAAGTCTGTCGTCGTCGTCGTCGTCGTCCGTCTGTCTCCAAACTCCTCCTAGACCGTCGGACGGATTTTCACCATATATCACACAACATTTGTTGGGTGAATGCGAACGTCAGTCAAAAATGATTTTTTGAATTTGTGCAATAGTTATGATTTTAGGTCCAAAATATGGTTTTACCCCCCATGCACAGAACACCTTCGTTCTGGGGGTGAAGACATCTCGCCCGGCATTTGTTAGGTTAAGTTAGTTTAGTTGACATTAGAAGTGATGGTAGTAATAGTAGGGATGATGGTAATTGTAGTGATAATGGTAATACTATTGGTGATGATGGTAATTGTAGTAATAATGGTGATAATACTAGTAATGATGGTTGTAGTTGTAGTGATGATGACAGCAGTGATGATGAAGGTAGTGATGATGATGACAGTAGTAGATATGATGGTGACAATACTAGTAGTAGTGATGATGGTCATAATAGTAGTGATGATGGTGACAAGTAATGATGATAGTTGTAGTGATAATTATGACATTAGTGATGATGGTAGTGACGATGGTGACAGTAGTAGTGATTATTACAGTAGTAGTGATGATGAGAGTAGTAGTGATGATGGTAAGAATAGTAGTGATGACTATAATAGTAGTATTGTTGATGATAGTAATGGTGATAGTGACTAGTAGTGATGATGTTGACCCATCGCAGAGTTGGGTATGCCGTTTTGATTTTGGGCAAAACGGCACGTCTAATTTATATTGAATAGTTAAAGGATATACAATGATGCTAAGGACAACAGACTTCATTGCAAACAGTCTGATATACTGTATTTACCTTTTTTCTAGAAACAAACCTAAATGTAAGATAAGTATTAGTGGTCACCTACTTTTTTCCTCTCCTCCTTTTCTGTTTCCCTCTTTCTCTGGGTTGTATCCATTCGGCCCCATCCAGCCAACTGTTTTAAGACGTTTATCCCCATCCAGGTGTCGATTTGTTCCTGGCGAGCGGTAGCAAACCAGCATTGTATGGAGAAAAATGTACAAATTTAGCTTGCTCTAAATAAAAAAACATATATATGCTGGCTCGCTACCGCTTACTAGGAAAATATTGACACCTGGATAAGGGTAAAAGTCTTAAAACAGTAGGCTGAATGGGGCCGAATGGATACAAGCCAAAGAGAGAGGGAGAGAAAGAGAAAAAAAGCGAGGCGGGCTCCCTTAACATTAATCATCTATTAAAAACCCCAATGCACTTGAATAAACTAATGAAAGAATGTGGTCCTCCCGGGATTCGAACTTGGGACACCACATCCAGAGTAGCGCCGGAGGTAATACCGTATACATTTTTTTTTTTTTTTTTTTTTTATATTCCAACTTACTCCCTCTCGGGCATAGGCTGAGAGCCTTAACATTCACCGCTGTACAATGAGCAGTGACGCCCGTAAGGTCTTGTTCCAGTCTAGGGAGTGAGGCATCTGAAGCACGTAGAGTACAACGAGCACCTGCCATCTTGCCTTCACATGAGGCACGGTGCTCACTCATGGCCCGAAACGACCCCATCTCTGAGGCCACCTCGTTCCCGTGCTTCACTGTCTCAACCCCTACACTCGGACTCTCACACTTACACACACACAACGCCACCTGTTGAGCAGATAACTCACCAGGCATTGCACCCCTATAGCATATTTTGAATATGGGAATATTCATACAGTGCTATTTAAGGGGGTAGTACTCGCTTTTTGTGGACCTCCTCCTTCATGTTAAGCCTATTAGTTTTGGAGATTTTATGACGTTCGTTCCATTAGTTTGTCGATTTTAAGACCTTTGGCCAATTTTGTTTGTCAATATTAAGAAGTTTCGTGTCCTTCAGGTGTCGTTATTTTCCTGGCGAGCAAGAGCGAGCCTCTAATTTCAGAAAGAACTTGCCTTCGGCCAGGAAATTTTTCTTACGAAAAATTTACAAATTTATCTTGAGAGGGGGGGGGGGGTCTAGTTTTGTTTGTCTAAGCTTGATGGAGGTCTAGCGAGGAAACTCAAAAATAGATTAATAAATAAATCCATAGACCAAAAAACAAGCACTACCCCTTTAAATGCATAAATTTGTGTCCAGAGACCAGGGTCACCAAGGTCTCTCCAGCACTCCCCCGGCCCCCGACCACCCGGAGAGGTTCCGATCTCGGCAGGCAGACATGCAGCGGAGCCGAAGCCACAAACCTGCCCACCACATTTCCAGGCGCACCCATCATATAAATC
Source organism: Paralithodes platypus (assembly GCA_032716605.1). Lineage (NCBI taxonomy): Eukaryota > Metazoa > Arthropoda > Malacostraca > Decapoda > Lithodidae > Paralithodes > Paralithodes platypus. The sequence continues at coordinate 58,212,085 of CM064504.1, forward strand.
GCCTTCCCGGGCCAGGCGCCTGATGGACTATTATCTAGTCCAACTTGCGCCCGACCCCTTTCCCAAAATGACCAATGTGTTTACTCATCTATTCACAAGCATTATCCATTCTATCTATCTATCTATTGCCAGACGCCGTAATCCCCGAAGGGGTGGCCATGAACAAACCGCCCCCATGCACCTCTGTCCCCAGTCAGTCGACGCCCCTCGCCCCAACCAGCACCGCCTTCGTTCATTATCCATTCATTCCTGTTTATTACCTAATTAACGAAATAAATTAACGTAATTAATACAATTGTGGTACAGTCTCGCTAATAAATGATTTCTCGGAACCATGTATGTTTTGATCAATAATTAGTATCAGCAATATCTAAGATTCGTTTCTTCACATCGAGTGAAATATACAAACATGTTCCTACACTTACCCACCCTGTTCAACATCTGACAGACATTTATATAGCACAGAGCAAGCCAAATGTAATGACAGCTGGGGCATGACTTAATAGCGCAACCGTACTCCAAGGACTCGAACCAAGAATACTCACACCGAAATTCCGCACACTAATGCCGGTATCACACGGACTCTTTCTCCCTCAATATTTATCCTCAACACTGGTCTTATAAGGTAAACATTTCAAAAATTTCGGTTGCCTAAATCATGCACCATTAGTCCACTTTCCGATACCAGTGCAGAATACTCCTGAAATGTTGTCAGAAAAAAGTTGATCATCGAATGTTGACAATAAAAGCTCACGTGTGATACCGGCATTACGCTATCAAGACAGTTATAACCTTAGGGAGAAAATGTATATCCGCGCCCCTCTTCCTGTCCCATATCCGCCCTATTGTCTTAACAACCCCGCAGCCTCTCCATTATATTAAGGGGGAGGTGGTCGCTTTTTGTGGACCCCCTTCTCCCTCATGTTTAGCATATTAGTTTTGAGATTTTAAGACGTTCTTAATCCTGTCTTAATCCCGGTGGATCATATATACTTTAATTAATTTCATTGGGGGTGTGGTGGTGAGATTAATAAAAATAATATTATTAGTAGGTTTAGGGATATTTCTTCGAGAGGCCGGTCTATATGATCTGTGCCCCATGAATATTCTTTCCTCTCACTTAAACAGTAGGCTACCATAGTGCGGTTGGGAATATGAACATGATTAGATTAATATCCAGTATTCGAGAATGGATAATAAGTCGTAGGCGTGTGCATAAACCTTTATCCGTCCTGGTGGTGTAATGGTTAAGGTGGCAAAAATATGTGTGTGATAACCCGGGTTCGAATCCCGGTGGATCATATATACTTTAATTAATTTCATTGGGGGTGTGGTGGTGAGATTAATAAAAATAATATTAAGGGGAGGTTTTTAGTTTGTTCACTATACCTCCATCAAGATTAAAATTACACCCCCCTAGACCCCCGTTCAAGATAAATTTGTACATTTTTCGATAGAAAAATGTCCGGGCCGAAGGCCGGTTCCACTTAAATTACAGGCTCGCTATCGCTCGCCAGGAAAAATCGACACCAAAATGGCACGAAAGGTCTTAAAATTTACAGAAATGGTGCGAAAGTTCTTAAAATCGCCAAACTAATAGGGCTAACGTCATACAATCTCAAAACTAATAGGCTAAACATGAGGGAGAAGGTTTCCTGTCCCATACCTGCCCTATTGTCTTAACAACCCGGCCCTAGCCTCTCCATTATGTTAAGGGGGAGGTAGTCGCTTTTTGTGGACCCCCTTCTCCCTCATGTTTAGCATATTAGTTTTGCGATTTTAAGACGTTCGTTCCGTTAGTTTGGCGATTTTGAGACCTTTTGCCTCATTTTGTTGTCAATATTAAGACCTTTCGTGCCCTTTATGTGTGAATCTTTTCCTGGCGAGCGAAAGCGAGCCTCTAATTTTAGAAGGAACCGTCCTACGGCCGGGGCATTTTTCTACCGAAAAACGTACACATTTATCTTTAATGTGGGTCTAGGGGGTGCTTTTCTAAGCTTGATGGAGATCTAGTGAGGACAAAAAAAAATAATAATATAAATATATAAACCAAAAACCAATCACTAGCCCCTTAAACAAAGGACTACCGGACGGGCTTGAGTCAAGATATCCTCTCTGTAGAATCTTGAGGTGATTAATTTAGAACGAACGATATTTTTATGTTTTATATATGGATGCTAATTCATCATAATATATGTTAACGTGTGTGCTAGTTTAATAACAATATATTTACTTCGTACTTTACCTAATTTATCTATGCATCCAACTATCGTTCTCTGTATCTTTTTATATGAATACTTATGTATTTTTTGTTTCCATGTGAGTGAGGGAGGCAAAAGGCAGAACTGCCTATAGCGAGTGCCTCCCCCATAGTTGAAAGAGTGACATGGCCAAAATCAAGGGACGTTCGAGCCAAAATGTCTGGACACACGGAGTTTGAAGCAATTTAAGTCATAGGAAGAGGGAAAGACTGATTCTGGGAGAGAGTTCCAGAGCTCAGCTGTTGATTAGAAGAAAGTTTGAGAGTAACGTTACACTCTTGGGTTGGAGAGTTGCACAGAGTAGGGGTCGGATGTATGTATGTATGTATGTATGTAAATACTCAAGCACATACCCCATTGCTGGGGGTGACCGATTCGAAACAGAGCCCGAACAGAAACAACAGTGAAAGTTCTTATTAACAGGGTCCGGGACACCTTTCGCGTTCACTCACCTGTTTCTCTGTATCATCTAGTAGGAGAATTATACTTATAAAATGTAGATTATATAAAATTATCTACCTATCTTGAGATGTACAGAATTAGCCGTATTCCGACAACCAATTAAATAACGAAGAAGGAGAATAGCAGACTGATTTCAGAGATTTCGGCAGTCCTAACATTTCACATATGAAGCTCTACAAGAAGGTAATTTTCACAAATTATTGCTTTCTATAATACATATGTATATATTACAACTATTATCAGTTCATTATGAATGCACATACATAAGAGATAACCTGAGACAAAATTGTGTTCACGCGATCGAAAGCTCGTCGATACAGAACACAGTTTCGTTATGTGGCAAGAAATCCTAGGTTATAATTATACAGCATTATATACGCGGTTTAATATGGTTCGAGGCTTACTAACCATTATACACGCTTAGACATCTAAAATAACAAAGATACTTCAAGTTACTATAGTCCGTTCATTCTAGGTTGGGTAGAAATCATAATCTCTAACCTCTGTAACTCAAAAAGGACTAGAGCAAATGAGCTGTCAATTGTTACACCTATTCCCTAGCCAAGTCTTCCTATTTGGTAGAAATATTAGCTCGATTACTCTAGGCCTTTTTGAGTTATGAGAGGTTAGGGGTTATGATTTCTGGCCAACCTAGAATGATCGGACTATAAACAGTTATCCGTGTGTACAACAAGGTGGGGTTATTAGTATCCACCTTCACAATAGGCTTAGGCTGCCAATTATTAATACTCCAATTACACCTAACACCATGTGGATACCGAGGCGGTGACAATGGAGGTCTTACATTTTCATCGGTACCTCCTGCAAGTATATCTATGCTTACATTATGCATACTGTACTCTTATGTAATAGAAATGTACCTATTATATAATTTGCATTCTCTTCATATGGTTGTTGTAGTTCTCTTATTGTGGCTCTTTCTTGTACATATTCCGAACATTTCATGATAAAATGTCTCAGTTCTTCATTTTCTTCTCCACATATATTACAGTTTCAAATGGGACTAAACATGAGGGAGAGAGGGGAGCAGAAAAACGACCCATCTCCCCTTAACGTATGGTGAATTAGTATCCATATATGAAACATAAAAATATCTTTTCGTTCTAAATTAATCCCATCAAGATTCTACAGAGAGGAAATCTAGACTCAAGCCCGTCCGGTAGTCCTTTGTTTAAGGGGGCAGTGCTTGGTTTTTGGTCTATATATTTATATTTATATATTTTTGAGTTTCCTCGCTAGACCTCCATCAAGCTTAGAAAAACACCCCCTAGACCCCCATTAAAGATAAATGTGTACGTTGTTCGGTACAACACATAGGGTAGGATATGTACGGTGGCGCTAATAAGTCATGTCTCAGTTGTCATTACGTTTGGCTCGCTCTGTGCTGTAATATTGTCTGTCAGATGTTGAATAGGGTGGGTAAGTGTAGGAATGTGGTATATTTTACTCGATATATATATATATATATATATATATATATATATATATATATATATATATATATATATATATATATATATATATATGGGGGGGTGGCCGACTTAAGAAGAAAACAAAATACAAATAAAAAATACAAAAAAATAGGAAAAGTGGCGATTTGGCCTGAGCATATATATATATACAGTATATATATATATATATATATATATATATATATATATATATATATATATACTGTATATACTGTATATATTTTCATCAAGGGGAGGTATTTATTTTCTGGACTCCCTTCTCTCCCACGTTTAGCCCCAATAGTTATGTGATTTTAAGACGTTCGCCTTAGTAGTTTGGCAATTCTAAGAACTTTTGACCTATTTCTTTATCAATAGAAAGACTTTTCGTGCCATTTAGGTGTCGATTTTTTTTTTTTTTTTATCGAAAAATGTAAAAAAATATCTCCAAGGGGTTGTCTTATTAATCTTGGTAGAGGCCTAGGGAGCAACTACAAAGACATAATAATACAAACATTAAATTGAATATATATATACAGTCACCCCCACCCCCTCCTTAATATATTCACTTGTTTTTCATATTTCATGCATATCATATATTTGTTTTTGTGTTTGACAGCGTGGGATTATTACAATTGTGTTGTTAATTAGCTAACGAAAAGGTGTTAAATATGTTTCCGAACAGAATAGAATATAACCATTCATGGTCATTTTTCACAGGTATTTGTTTTTAATTTGTTCATTTTATGGATGTGATCAACATATGTGTGTGTGTGTGTGTGTGTGTGCAACTGTTTGTGCGTGTGTGTTTGTTGTTGTTGCTGTTCCCCAGGCTGCCTTGCCGAACAGCCCCAAGGCCTCGAGCATGGCCAAGGCTATTAACGAGCGCCCCACAGAACCCTCCCTGCCTACCACAAAAAAGCCTGGGTGACCAAAGCCGCTCATAGGCAAGGAGCCGAGGAGGGCGCGGAAACGCCCGAGATACCGAAGCGCCACCCAAGGCCCGGTGCCCCTCAGCAATTATGAAGGGAGAGCTGAGGGGCAAAGGAAAAATGTGATACTTTGGCTCCCAATCTGCCAACCTCGAGAGTTGGCATAGGAAGGTCAATCCACGGAGAAGACGCCACCCCTTAAGATTTAGGAAATATATCAGTAAAAGGAACACTCAGAGTAAGCTATGGGTATGGCAGAGAACGCTCAGCTCTCACTCTGATTGGCCAGCCCATCACCACTGATAGACCAGTGTGTGTGTGTGTGTGTGTGTGTGTGTATTTGTTTTTGCTAGAAACCATTATAAATGTTTGTTGTACATGAGTGTTTGATGATGTGCGTGTAATATATATATATAATATATATATATACAGTATAAGTGGCCACGAGTGTTTGTCTATCTAAATGAGTGTGAGTGTACTGTATTTGCATGTAATATATATATATGTACCCGCGTGTGTTGTCTATGTGAATTACTAGGTTAATGTGCATGTAATATCTATATGTACCCGCGTGTGTTGTCTATGTGAATTACAAGGTTAATGTGCATGTAATATATATATGTACCCGCGTGTGTTGTCTATGTGAATTACAAGGCTAATGTGCATGTAATATATATATGTACCCGCGTGTGTTGTCTATGTGAATTACTAGGTTAATGTGCATGTAATATCTATATGTACCCACGTGTGTTGTCTATGTGAATTACAAGGTTAATGTGCATGTAATATATATATGTACCCGCGTGTGTTGTCTATGTGAATTACAAGGTTAATGTGCATGTAATATATATATGTACCCGCGTGTGTTGTCTATGTGAATTACAAGGTTAATGTGCATGTAATATATATATGTACCCGCGTGTGTTGTCTATGTGAATTACAAGGTTAATGTGCATGTAATATATATATATGTACCCGTGTGTGTTGTCTATGTGAATTACAAGGTTAATGTGCATGTAATATATATATGTACCCGCGTGTGTTGTCTATGTGAATTACTAGGTTAATGTGCATGTAATATATATATGTACCCGCGTGTGTTGTCTATGTGAATTACTAGGTTAAGGGAGCCCACCTCGCTGTTTTTCTCTTTCTCTCCCTCTCTTTTTGGTTTGTATCCATTTGGCACCATTTAGCCTACTGTTTTAAGACGTTGACCCCCATCCAGGTGTCAATATTTTCTTGGCGAGTGGTAGCGAGCCAGCATATATATTTATGTTTTTGACAGCAAGCTAAATTTGCACATTTTTCGATAGAAACATTTCTCCGGCAAAGCCGGATTTCTCCATACAATGCTAGCTCGCTATCGCTCGCCAGGAAGAAATCAACACCTGGATTGGGATAGACGTCTTAAAATTGATGACTGAATGGGGCCGAATGGATACAAGCCAGAGAAAGAGAGAAAAGGAGAGAAAGGTAAAACAAGCGAGTGACCCCCCTTAACCCTTCCTACCCGGGCAGCCTTTCTTAATGACGGAGGCTGTATCAGGGCGATCTGGCTGAAAACACAACAAAAGTAAACTAAGGCTAATCTCGCTTAATATACTACCTACAATAATCAAACATATATCAAAATGAGCGCCTTACCTTCCCGCGTAAAATGGCGTTGAGTAGAGCTTTCTAGCTCAAGTAGTTCCGGAGTTATGGTGATGGAAGTGGAGGTAACTTTTGCCGCGTATTTACCTCGCCGCATCCGAACGCTCAACCGCGGCCCAGGCTACGACGAACGTTTTGACTCATCGCTCTACCTTGAATTATGGCGGGAAGCGATTTTTTAGTATTTTATTGTTTATTTTGCCATATATTATTGTTATTATGATATTTTCACTCAATACATATATTTTTCTGAAGTAATTTGTGTCTCTGTCACTTATACTTAGTTTTATTGTTATTAGTATAGTAGTTATGATTATTTATACTGGACTATGGTAATTGATAGTGTCATTTTAACTTCGTTATTGTTAGGAATATATATTTTAGTGTCACTTTCACTTGTTCATATTGTTCTGAAGGCACTTATTATTACTTATGTGTCTCTTTCACTTATACTTCGTTATATTATTATTATTGAGTGTCACTATCACTGTCACTTACACTTCAATAGTTTGCCAGAGTGTGGAAATCATTGAAGCAGGTGCCGGCACACAGTCCCACCTGACACTCGAGGCATTGCCAAGTGGTTTTTGTGGGTTTGCTTGGTCGTCAAGTTGTGCGGGTGCACACATAGCACCTCTTCTGCATCCTTATTCGGCTGTTAGGACCCTGGAAAGGAAGGGCGACGAGGTGGTGCTTTCTGATGAAGTCGGCACACCCTATTCTGTCCATCATGCCTGGTCCTTGTAGTGGCCTCCCTGGTGTACCCGCATGTTTTACCAGGAGCTCATGTATCAGCTGCTTTTGGAAGGTCCTCAGGCTCTTGTACTTGATGACTGGACACCTCAAACGGTAGATGTTGTACGCATTGAGGACAGACATATCTACTGTATGCAGGACAAACTTCTTGTACCACCTGCAAGATGTTCGCAGGCAGTCTATGAAGCCCATCTGCATGTCGGACTTGTCGACGAGGCGCATGTTCAGGTTATAGTCCAGAACAGCAGCTGGTTTTGTGATAGGGTTCTTCGTTTTTCGGTCCACCTTCCATGTGGGGACCATCTCTGCTTTGTGGCATGTGGTGAGGAGGTTGACCTTGCGCTGGTCATGCCAGTGGATGGAGAGGATGGGGCCACTCTTCTTATAGAATATGTCCATCTTCTTAGTTTTTGTTGGGTAGGCTGGCATGCCCTTCCTCTTCCCCTTCACTGTGCCGACAGTTCCGGTCTTGCGGTCATGGAGGTACTTGGCGAGGATAGGCGACGTGTAATAATTGTCGGTATAGAGGACGTGGTTGTCATGGAAGTACCTCTCCATCATCCTCTTTACCACAGCGCCGCCAAAACCAATGAGGGGGTCAATCTCCACCTCACCACCCTTGCCGCTGTAGACTATAAAGTCGAGCACATATCCCGTCTTGCAGTCGCAGAGGACGAAGAGCTTGATGCCGAAGCGGTGTCTCTTTGACGGGATATACTGTCGGAAGTGCAGCCTACCACGGAACAGGACCAGAGACTCGTCGATGCACAGCTTCTGAAATGGAATCAGGTAGGTGGAAAACCGATGACGTATCATGTCATACAGTTGCCTGATCTTCCAGAGTGTGTCGGGCTCGTGGACATGCATGTTATTTGTCAGGTGGAAATATGAGAGGATGTCGAAGGATGTTGACATGAATTTGCCAAATGCTGGAGTCGTTGTGAGGTCGCCAGTTATCCAGTAGTCGGCCAGAACGTGCTTCTTTATGTGTGTCATCAGCATTGTGAGTGCCAAGAAAACACATAATTCTGCCACAGTGAGAGCTCTCCATGCCACCATCTTTGCACTTGTCTTCCTGCCAAGAAAGTTTGAATAGATAGCCTGGTGGTGATTTGTCTCTTTGACAAGGTATTCCATGACTTCATTGTCGTAGAAGCCACAGAAAAGTTCACTGGGGGTGGCATTTGGGCCACAGGGATATGCTGGTGATACCCCAGAACCCTGTTGTACCTCGTCAAAGGCAGGAAAATCTGGCACAAAATCCGCCCCATCTGACCACACAAACATTTCAGCAGCTCGAGGACGAGGACGTGGAGTGCAGCAGGCACACGCCCTGGACGCCCTGGCACACGCCCTTGGCCACGCGGATGCCCAGGCGGACGCCCTGCACGCCCACGCCCAGGCCCAGGCCCAGGGGCAGCGGCGTCGGCAGGCTGACCACGTCCACGACCTCGAAGTCCTTTGACTCTTCTTGTCGGGACTCCCTCTTCCTCTTCCTCTTCCTCTTCGTTTTCCTCTTCCTCAGGCGACGTCAGGTCATCTGGGGCAATGTCGGGGTCGTCAGCAGCCTCTTCAGGAGTCAACTCTGGTGAAGAATAGACCGGGCGTCGGCGGCGTGGGGCTGCGGGAGGTTAAGCAATGGGAGCCTCGGCCTCGGGAGTTGGGCTCCTTTTGCGGCTAGCCGTGGACTTTTCCGCAGGAAATAATGACCTACGATGCGGGGCCTGTGGTGACACACTGTGGGAGGCCAATGGCGCACTTGTAGAGGCCCTTTGGTCATCTTGAGGGACAGATGAAGCTGAGGGCTGTGGGTGGCCCTCCCGGCGTCCCGGGTCAAGGCGTCGTGACAAAGGAATGCGAGTGGTTGCTAGGCCTGGGTCGGCGTCACTCTCACTACCTACGCCTTCCCTCACTTTTTCTGCCTCCCTGCGTGCTTTCTTGGCTGCACTTTTCACTAAAGACTTTATAGAAGTATTTACCCACTTTCAAGGGCGTACGGGCAGGCAAAGGGGAAGGTCCTGGCGTAGGGCTAGGGCTAGGCCTACCCTGACCTACGAAACTAGGCGAAGGGGTTGGCTCTAGCAGACTTGGTACTTCAATAGCACCTTCCTCCACCACTTCCACATCAGGATCATCACTACTATCACCCCCCTCAAATAAATCAACATTGTCATCATCACCAAATCCCACAAAATCATCAATTTCGCTCCCACTTCTACTCTGAATATAGAGGTTTTTGACAGCAAGCTAAATTTGCACATTTTTCGATAGAAAAATGTCTCCAGCGAAGCCGGATTTCTCCATATAATACTGGCTCGCTATCGCTTGTCAGGAAGAAATCGACACCTGGATGGGGATAAATGTCTTGAAACAGTTGGCTGAATGGGGCCGAATGGATACCAGCCAGGGAAAGAGAGAAAAGGAGAGAACGAAAGAAAAACAAAACCGGTGACCCCCCTTAAGTTCTACAGTTATATATTTGATATTCCTTTCACTATAAGAGGACGCATTTTCTTCGATGTGGTTATTATTATTATTATTATTAGTATTATTATTATTATTATTATTAGATTAAGAAGAAAATAGGGAAGTCTGTGGATTAACCCCTTCTGTACCGATGGTGTACTTTTCATTACATTCTGGCTACTATTAGACGATTTTGTTCGGCTGTGGAAGGATGTCTACCCTACAAACTATCTCCATATCTTTTTTTTAGCTGCTATATTTTTTCCTAGGCTTCATAAAATCGTCTAGATGTAGCTAAAATCAAATAGAAAAAACGTTCCAGGTACAGAAGGGGTTAATTACGTAGCCCACCGTAGGGATGGAGTAGTATTGTAATTACCTCGTCTGTCTGTTGTGCGTCCCGCTTTTATGTGTGTGTGTGTGCCTCGTAGGGGCACACACAGAGGCATAATTGAGTTGGTTTATACCCCTCACATTTCTAGAGTTCCTTTCTAAACTGTATAAAACCGTCTATACAAAACAGTCAAAATGTACAGTTAAAATGCGTCGTCATCCTGAAGGGGTAACATTATTGAACAAAGCAAACTTGCATGCACATTACCAGAAACAGGTGCTCATATAACACCACCTTAGTGTTATTCCTTTATCAAATACGTAAAGAAACAAGTATACATAATATTACATATTGCGTCATACTTATCAATATCGATTTTTTTTTCTCACTTATGTCCATTAAGCAAATCTCATAATTTGGAGTTGGTTTTAAAACTATATTTCAAATGTAAAATTAATACGTTATTTCTTTTAGTATGTTTTATTTTTACCCACAACAGCATTTTCTAAAGCTAATCGTTTGTAATAATATATTATTACAGCAGCAGTGTACTACACAGGTGCTAGACAGGATGAGCTTAGCGAGATCACCTCTGTTTCCTTTTAGTTAAAGTTCATGTCTCCAATGTATTTGTATTTTTAGACAAATATATTTTACATAAATGTGCCATCATTTATACAGAAAAACTATATTAACAGTCCTGGCCGAGCCTTTTGGGAGCATGAAAGCTCTCTTAAAAGGCACATAAGAGATCTTAAAATGGTTACAAATATATAACACAGGCGGACTTCTAATTATAATATTGTTATATTTATATTACAATATGGCTAGGTAGGAAACGTAGTTAAATATAATAATATAGTTATTGCTTAGGGTAGGTAGATCTTAACGGTGATAGGATGACAGGTATTTAATATAATAATATAGTTAGGGTAGGTAGATCTTAACGGTGATAGGATGGCAGGTATTTAATATAATAATATAGTTAGGGTAGGTAGATCTTAACGGTGATAGGATGGCAGGTATTTAATATAATAATATAGTTAGGGTAGGTAGATCTTAACGGTGATAGGATGGCAGGTATTTAATATAATAATATACTTAGGGTAGGTAGATCTGAACGGTGATAGGATGACAGGTATTTTCCTGCTTGGAATATACAATATTTCATGAACACGTAAAGTGGAAAATCACATACATTAAGGGGGGTGACCTGTTTCTGTTCTGTCCTTTTCTATCTTTCTATGGCTTGTATCCATTCGGCCCCATTCAGCCTACTGTTTTAAGACGTTTATCCCAATCCAGGTGTCAATGTTTTACTGGTGAGCGGTAGCGAGCCAGCATATTTTATAATTTTGTTTGACAGCAGGCTAAATTTGTACATTTTTCGATAGAAAAATTTCTCCGGCGAAGCCGGATTTCTTCATATAATGCTGGCTCGCTATCGCTCGCCAGGAAGAAATCAACACCTAGATGGGGATAAACGTCTTAAAATAGTTGGCTGCATGGGGCCGAATGGATACAAGCCAGAGAAAGAGAGAAAAGGACAGAAATAACAAAAAGCAGGTCACCCCCTTAATCATATTAGTAAGGACATTATGACTACATAAATACAAAAACTCTCACAAAAACTCCATGTTTTTACTGTCTATATAATTTACAATCACTTGCATTTTTTTAGCTAGATATATATTTTCAATTTAAATTTGAACTCTGAAGTGACATGTGTTCAATTTCCGTTTGATTCACCAAGTAAATATAAACATAGGACACTTATATATGTTAAACATCGTTCTTAACACCAATATAAACATAGGATACTTATATATGTTAAACATCGTTCTTAACACCAATATAAACATAGGACACTTATATATGTTAAACATCGTTCTTAACACCAATATAAACATAGGATACTTATATGTTAAACATCGTTCTTAACACCAATATAAACATAGGATACTTATATATGTTAAACATCGTTCTTAACACCAATATAAACATAGGATACTTATATATGTTAAACATCGTTCTTAACACCAATATAAACATAGGATACTTATATATGTTAAACATCGTTCGTAACACCAATAACACCCGAATGGATGTGATTCTCCCTGAATTCAAACCTAGGATATCACATACAGAACTTATACGCTCTAACCATTGCACCATCAATATAGTTATAACATGGCAACAATACAGTTTATGCTCCATTTTCTGTTTGCACAACGATATCAAAACCTTGCTCCTGAAGTTTGCTTAATATTAGGGGGGAAAAAATGCAGTACATAATTATATGAAAGTAAACGACGCACCCGAAAGCGAATAGTGTGTATGCGTGTGTGTGTTAGTGTGTGTGTGTGTGTGTGTGTGTGTGTGTGTGTGTGTGTGTGTGTGTGTTATTGTGTGTGTGTGTGTGTGTGTGTGTGTGTGTGTGTGTGTGTGTGTGTGTTAGTGTGTGTGTGTGTGTGTGTGTGTGTGTGTGTGTGTGTGTGTGTGTGTGTGTGTGTGTGTGTGTGTGTGTGTCTGTGTGTGTTTTAATTAGTTGACTGCAGTACATGCAGGCCGTAAATTATGCAAGGTTGACATAGCTTTTTCCCTGCGTGTAGAATCAAGCTCAATAATTCGCGACCTTCTTATTAAGGGGGTGACCTGCTTTTTTATCTGTCTTGGTTGCTTCCATTCGGCCCCATTCAGCCTACTGTTTTAAGACATTTATCCCAATACAGGTGTCAATTTTTCATGGCGAGCGAAAGCGAGCCAGCATTTAAAGGAGAAATCAGGCATCGCCGGAGACATGTTTCTATTGAAAAATTTACAAATTTAGCCACCTGTCTAACCCATTATCTAAGATATGGTGTATCGCTATCGCTCGCCAGGTATATATCGACACCTGGATGGGGAAAAACGTCTTCAAACAGTAGGCTGAATGGGGCCGAATGGATACATTTCAGAGAACAAAAAAAAAAAATAGGTCACCCCCCTCAAAAACGGCGTACTTTTAAGTCACTATCAATTGTTCTTGATATTTAACATGCAAGTGTACATTAACATAACTATTACTTAACATGCAAGTGTACATTAACATAACTATTACTTAACATGCAAGTGTACATTAACATAACTATTACTTAACATGCAAGTGTACATTAACATAACTATTACTTAACATGCAAGTGTACATTAACATAACTATTACTTAACATGCAAGTGTACATTAACATAACTATTACTTAACATGCAAGTGTACATTAACATAACTATTACTTAACATGCATGTGTACATTAACATAACTATTACTTAACATGCAAGTGTACATTAACATAACTATTACTTAACATGCAAGTGTACATTAACATAACTATTACTTAACATGCAAGTGTACATTAACATAACTATTACTTAACATGCAAGTGTACATTAACATAACTATTATTTAACATGCAAGTGTACATTAACATAACTATTACTTAACATGCAAGTGTACATTAACATAACTATTACTTAACATGCAAGTGTACATTAACATAACTATTATTTAACATGCAAGTGTACATTAACATAACTATTACTTAACATGCAAGTGTATATTAACATAACTATTACTTAACATGCAAGTGTACATTAACATAACTATTATTTAACATGCAAGTGTACATTAACATAACTATTATTTAACATGCAAGTGTACATTAACATAACTATTACTTAACATGCAAGTGTACATTAACATAACTATTATTTAACATGCAAGTGTACATTAACATAACTATTAATTAACATGCAAGTGTATATTAACATAACTATTACTTAACATGCAAGTGTACATTAACATAACTATTATTTAACATGCAAGTGTACATTAACATAACTATTATTTAACATGCAAGTGTACATTAACATAACTATTACTTAACATGCAAGTGTACATTAACATAACTATTATTTAACATGCAAGTGTACATTAACATAACTATTACTTAACATGCAAGTGTACATTAACATAACTATTATTTAACATGCAAGTGTACATTAACATAACTATTACTTAACATGCAGGTGTACATTAACATGACTATTACTATTGGGGGGAGATTGTAGACACCAATCAAGCAGAGATAGACCCAGGAGAGGTTATAGGCATTTGATAAAGAGTCGCTGGAACTCCTGTTTCATTTTCTTCACCTCTCTTACTGTTTTCCTTTGTGCCTCACTTACACTGAGAGTAATCCAGCTAGCTCTCACAAACACCTCCTCCTCCTATCCACTTCACTACACTAAACATGCACACCACACTTCATTCTTCCACGTAAAGAAAATATATATATATATATATATCATACTTGATTTTGGCCCTGTCACTCTTTTGACTGCGGGGGAGGCATTGTTGCGGACAGTTTTGCCTTTTGTCTCCCTCATTCATTTGTTTTCGATATCATTCAATATGTCATAACCTTTTCGGGAATACCTTTTGTTTACTGTATACAGAAGTGTAAGAGAAGACAGGCCTAGAAGCTAACATTTCCAATAATTTGCATACCGGTACATGATGTCAAAATATAATGTAAGACTTTCAAACCAAACAAACCAAAACAGGGACGACACAATATAAAGACAAAATGAGAGACTATTCACGCTCAGGCTAAAAATACAGTCCCTTAATTTTAATCAGTATTATTTATATATAAAAATTTAAAATTCTGCTCTATGGCTTTTGATATGTCCCGGGAAGTTTTCAAACAGCCAAAATAATGAAGATTAAGGGGAGATGGGCCGTTTTTTCTAGATCCCCTTCTCCCTCATGTTTAGCTCCATTAGTTTTCAGATTTTAAGAAGTTGGCCACATTAGTTTGTCGATTTTAAGACCATCCGCCCCATTCCCTTGTCAATATTAAGACCTTTAGTGTTACTTATGTGTCGATTTGTTTTCCTGGCGAACGATAGTGAACCTGTAATTTTGGAAGAACCGGCCGAATCTACCGAAAAAATTACACATTTATCTAGAAGAGGATTTAATGGATGAGTTTTTAAATTTGATGGAGGTCTAGGAATGAAACTAAAAAAATAATTAATACATGAACACCAAATAATTAATACATGAACACCAAATAATTAATACATGAACACCAAATAATTAATACATGAACACCAAATAATTAATACATGAACACCAAATAATTAATACATGAACACCAAATAATTAATACATGAACACCAAATAATTAATACATGAACACCAAATAATTAATACTCGAACACCAAATAATCAATACATGAACACCAAACAATTAATACATGAACACCAAACAATTAATACATGAACACCAAATAATTAATACACGAACACCAACTAATTAATACATGAACACCAAATAATTAATACATGAACACCAAATAATTAATACATGAACACCAAATAATTAATACATGAACACCAAATAATTAATACATGAACACCAAATGACCAAACATTTTAACCATCCCCCCTTCATTCAAATGTTACCGTGCTTTCTTTCACAATCATTTCAGTCCCAAAACAACATTGCTTCGCTCTGACACCCTGTTTGAATACACGTTGTATACATTCCTGTATACGTATGGACGATTATATTCGGCAGTGCTCTGTCTTCGGCCGGTTCCTCTTAAATCTACAGGCTCGCTATCGCTCGCCAGGAAAAAAATGGCACGAAAGATATTAACAATAACAAAGAAGTGAGGCGAAACGTCTTAAAATTGCCTAACTTATTGGCCTAACGTCTTAAAATCTGAAAAAAAAGAACTACTGGGGCTAAACATGAGGGAGAAGAGGCCCCAGAAAAACGACCCTTCTCCTCTCAACCTTTCTATTCCTAAAGGTCCCTGTTATCCAAAACTATAATAATAATTGTACAGTAAAGTTATTAAAGTAAAACATTAACCGCCACATTGAAAGTGTTAAAAGTAAAGAGGCGTTATCGCAGTGAAAGGAATTAATGGGGGGGGGGGGCACTTTTTGGTCGATTTGTTCATATATTTTTATTTGTTCTAGTTTCCTCCCTAGACCTCCATCAAACTTTACACAAAAAAACCCAGGATCCCCTTTCAAAATATATTTGTACATTTTTCGGTGCTTCGCTTTGTGTAAATGAAACGCCTTTCCAACAATTTTGTAACCATTATTTGTTGTATAATTTGAGTTATCTAGTGTGAAGTACTTACTTGCATCCATGTTGTCATGGCTTTTGATAATTTTAAAAACTTGGATTAGGTCCCCTCTCATTCTGCGGTTTGTTAAAATAAATAGGTTTAACTCTTTTAGTCGCGCCTCATACGGTTTGTTTCTTAGTCTGGGAAGCATTTTAGTTTCTCTCCATTGCACTTTCTCTAGTTTTTCAATGTCTTTTACATAGTATGGCGACCAAAACTGGACACAATATTCCAAATGCGGACAAACTAATGAATTATATAAATTGCGTAAAACGTTTTCGGATCTGTATTCAAAAGATCTCCTAATGAAGCCAATATTTTTTTTTTTTTTTTTTACAACTTCAGCGACTTGTTGGGCAGGTTTTAAATTACATATTATAGGTACTCCAAGGTCCGTTACTTTCTTTCTTTATTTCTTTATCTACGTTCCTTAGTTGAATTCCGTTTATCGAATAGTTTGCGCTTTCATTTTTACTGTCGATGTGGAGCACTTTGCATTTATCTATATTGAAATTAATTGTCTACTTCTGAGCCCAGTTAGATAGTTTGTCTAGATCATTCTGAATCTCTTGTATGTGCGATGGCGAGTTTACTTTGCTTGCAATTGTTGTGTCATCAGCAAATTTCGAGATTCTGCAGGATAGCCCATCATCAATATCATTAATATAAATAAGAAAAATAATTGGACCGAGAACTGAGCCTTGTGGTACACCGCTTGTACATTTATCCAATTTAAGGCTTTTCCGTAAATAACTACTCGTTGCTTTCGCTCACTTAGCCAATCCTGAATCCAATGAAGAACAGACCCGTGAATACTGTGAGCTTTATGTTGTATTATCAGTCTGTTATGAGGCATTCTATCGAATATTTTTTTTTAAATCTAGGTAGACGATGTCTACTGCTTTATCTTCGTCATATACATTTAAGATATCGTGGAAAACGTCAAGAAGGTTTGTCAGACATGAGCAGTTACTTCGGGTACCGTGTTGTGAGTCCTTTATAAGGTTGTTACTCCGGGTACCGTGTTGTGAGTCCTTTATAAGGTTGTTACTCCGGGTACCGTGTTGTGAGTCCTTTATAAGGTTGTTACTCCGGGTACCGTGTTGTGAGTCCTTTATAAGGTTGTTACTCCGGGTACCGTGTTGTGAGTCCTTTATAAGGTTGTTACTCCGGGTACCGTGTTGTGAGTCCTTTATAAGGTTGTTACTCCGGGTACCGTGTTGTGAGTCCTTTATAAGGTTGTTACTCCGGGTACCGTGTTGTGAGTCCTTTATAAGGTTGTTACTCCGGGTACCGTGTTGTGAGTCCTTTATAAGGTTGTTACTCCGGGTACCGTGTTGTGAGTCCTTTATAAGGTTGTTACTCCGGGTACCGTGTTGTGAGTCCTTTATAAGGTTGTTACTCCGGGTACCGTGTTGTGAGTCCTTTATAAGGTTGTTACTCCGGGTACCGTGTTGTGAGTCCTTTATAAGGTTGTTACTCCGGGTACCGTGTTGTGAGTCCTTTATAAGGTTGTTACTCCGGGTACCGTGTTGTGAGTCCTTTATAAGGTTGTTAATTTATAAATGGCATACAATATTATTTCGGACTAATGTTTCGACCAGCTTGCATATAATTGAGGTGAGGCATATTGGGCGATAGTTGCCAGGCAGAGCTTTATTTCCTTTATTTTAAATGGGCGTTATGTTAGCTAATTTCCAATCTTTTGGGACTGTATTGTTTTGTATTGATTTGTTAAAATGTTAAAATGAGGCGAATGGTCTTACAATCGCCAAACTAATGGGCCAAACGTCTTAAAATCTCAAAACTAATGGGAATAAGCATGACTATGAAGGGGGACCAGAAAAACGGCTCATCTCCCCTTAAGAAAGTGGCTGAGGTCTTGAAAGGGGGCCATTAACTTCTACTTAAAAGTTAGTACAACGTAGAAGGGCAACCTAATAAAGTTACTTAAGAAAACCCAGATAGCTAGATATATAGATAGCTAGATAGATAGCTAAATAGATAGATAGATATATAGATAGATAGATAGAGATAGACAGTCAGTCATAGTTGTATTTCAAACAAGAGACACATTTGTACATTTTTTACATAATTCTAAAATATAGTAAAGCAAAATAACATACAAACATTGCTTAACCCTTTGAGTACCAGCGACGTGTGTTATATGTTATTCTAGCTATATTTAGACGATAGTATGCAGCTTGGGAAGGATCTGTGGAAGGTAAAAGGGTTGGTTGAGATAGTTGAAGCCTTATTATTGCTAGAGATCCTCCCCAAACTTAATATAATCGCATAATAGTCGCCAGAATATGATGAAAAGGACGTCGCTGGTACTGTACGGGTTAACGTAATGTGGGCTCTGTATTCTGCACATAATAAATTCTTGATATTATGGCTTCAATGCTATTTAACATTAAGTTCTGAAATTCATATTCTTTCAATAGCGTCTTCTCCACATCCTTTACTATAAAATATTTCTTAAACAAAATAATGTAAACACTTTTCAATGTATGCACATGGTTTCAATAATATCCTATGTAAACATCAAATTTGTATCCACTTGATCAAATACTTAAAACATCATTAGTCCACCTCTACTACATGCAGTGTGATTACTCTCCCACCTCGCTTTTTTCTCTTTCTCTCCCTCTCTCTTTGGCTTGTATCCATTCGGCCCCTTTCAGCCTACGGTTTTAAGACGCTTACCCCATCCAGGTGTTAATATTTTCCTGGCGAGCGGTAGCGAGCCAGCATATCTATATATTTTTGTTTTATAGCAAGTTAAATTTGTACATTGTGATAGAAAAATGTCTCCGGCGAAGCCGGATTTCTCCATACAATGCTGGCTCGCTATCGTTCGCCAGGAAAAAATCGACACCTGGATGGGGATAAACGTCTTAAAACAGTTGGCTGAACGGGGCCAAATGGATACAAGTCAGAGATAGAGAGATAAGTAGAGAAATATAACAAACAAGCAGGTGACCCCCCTTAACATAGTGTGTATTGCTTTATGGTAACCTACAACAACTTGTTCCATTGGTACATAGCATTTATGGTAACCTACAACAACTTGTTCCATTGGTACATAGCATTTATGGTAACCTACAACAACTTGTTCCATTGGTACATAGCATTTATGGTAACCTACAACAACTTGTTCCATTGGTACATAGCATTTATGGTAACCTACAACAACTTGTTCCATTGGTACATAGCATTTCTTATTGTTTAACCCGTTCAGAACCAAGGACGCCCTTTTCTATCATATTCTGGCAACTATTAGACAATTTTGTTCAGCTTAGGAAGGAACTCTAGCCATAATCAGACTTCAAACTATCTCAACCAACCCTTGTAACTACCACACATCCTTCCCAAACTGCTTAATATAATGTAAATATAGGCAAAATAAACAATAACACACGACGCTGGTACTCAAAGGGTTAACCATGATTCAGCCCCATAACAATTCAAACAGAAAGATTGAAATAGATAAAGTAGCACATTGGTATCCGCGATACTAAACTTCCTCAGAATACAATTACATTAATTGTACAACTTGTTTCTGCATCTAATTATGTCAAAATCGTAATTTAGATTGTAGTCAATAATATAGCCAAGATATGTATAATTAGTTACCACATTTATATGATATATCACTTAAAATCATATTTGGGTTTTCTCACATGTCGTCCTTGCATTTAAAGAACATGCATAATGAT
Source organism: Paralithodes platypus (assembly GCA_032716605.1). Taxonomy (NCBI): domain Eukaryota; kingdom Metazoa; phylum Arthropoda; class Malacostraca; order Decapoda; family Lithodidae; genus Paralithodes; species Paralithodes platypus. Next base: position 58,232,336 of record CM064504.1, read on the forward strand.
TTAGTCAAATTAATGGATAGACCTAATGTTCTTATTTCACTTTCAAGAATATTTAATAAGTAATGCAAGCTCTTTTTTTTTGGGGGGGGGGGGGGGGGGGGGGCATAGCTAGCCTGTGTATTAGGGGACACTTAGGCCAACAAATGTGTAATACGAGAAATGTATAAGTTTAGCTTGAAAGGGAATTTGAAAGTCGCTTTTATATTTTGTTTTATATATTTATTTATTTATTTAGGGAGGCGATTTGTCTTACTCGATGGGGCAAACTAAAACTGTATTGCATGGCAGTATCAAATAAGGGTTAACATCGAAGTCTTCTTAAGGGGGTTGACCTGCTTTTTTTTCTCTCCTTTTCTCTCTTTCTCTGGCTTGTATCCATTCGGCCCCATTCAGCCTGCTGTTTTAAGACGCTTATCCCCATCCAGGTGTCGATTTCTTCCTGGCGAGCAATAGCGAGTCAGTATTGTATAGAGAAATCCGGCTTCGCCGGAAACATTTTTCTATCGAAAATGTACAAATTTAGCCTGCTGTCATAAACATTTTTAAAAATATGCTGGCTCACAAAATCGACACCTACAGTAAATGGGATTAAAAGTCTTAAAACAGTATTCTGAATGAGGCCGAATGGATATAACCCAGAGAGAGAGGGAGAAAGAGAAAACAAAACACGAGGCGGGCCCTCTTAAACTCTTCCCCCGTGAAGTAATTTTAACTCCAGTGGTCCGTGGCAGGACAATGTAACTGGCCAGATCGCACTCACTTTGGCTACAATAGATGATATTACTTAGCTTAGGAAATAACACCGGGATTCAAGGGATAACAAATTTAATGGTCTCAAGCCACTTGACGTAATTCCTAAGCTGACTAAAATCGCCGGATGATACAAAGAGTACAATGGAATGAAGCTATAAATCATATTAAATAATGCCTACGTCAAGTGCCAAAGGGTTAAAGGAACGATATTTTTCTATGTATATATTGTCTATTATTACCAGTATATACAGTATATTTGTTTCTATTTATATATTGTCTATTATTACCAGTATATACAGTATATTTGTTTATATTTATATATTGTCTATTATTACCAGTATATACAGTATATTTGTTTTAGTTTGTTCCCTAAACCTCTATCCAGCCTAAAAAAAAAAAAAAAAAAAAAATCCGATAAATATGTGCATTTTTCGGCCGAAGGCCGGTTCCTTCTAAATAACAGGCTTGTTATGGCTCACCAGGAAAACAAATTGACGCCTAATGGCACAAAAGGTCTAAATATTGACAAAACAATGGGTAATACTCATAACATTTGAAAACTAATGGGGCTAAGCATGCAGGTGAAGGGGGTTCAGAAAACAAAATCACTACTTCCCCTTAAAGCCCGCACCAGCTCTCCAACCCTTCCCCTGTAACCCAATTCCAGCCCCTGTAGTAGGCGGAATGACAATGTGAAGTATGAGCCGCACCACACTCACTCCGCAAGTCTGGTCTATTTCCCAGCTGATGGCTCAGCTGTTGAATAGAAGAAAAATTGAGAATAACGTTTCACTCATGGGTTGGAGAGTTGCACAGAGTAGGGGTGGGATGGTGTTGTAAGACGGGTGCTATGTGCGCTACAAATACCTGATGGACAAATTTGAAACTGCAATATCTCTACGTCATAATATTGCCAACGTTTCATAATTACCAACATATTACGCTAAACAATGTTCGTAATTGCGGAGTGATCAAATTGGGGACATGCCACTTTATCATCAGGTGGAGAAAAAAAAACGAATGTAGTGCGATCACTTTATTTCTATCTTCAATTGACTACTTGCGAGTTTCAGGCTATAAGGAAGTTGGAGCCGTGAACATCGATATTAAAGAGAAATGCAATAATAATGTGTGTTTCTGATGGATTAAAAGCATGATTAATTTCGTGTTATGTATTCATAAATGTATTATGACATTGTTTTAGCTGATTATTCTGTTAAATATTGATGGCCACAGCTCCAACTTCCTTATAGGCCAAAACTCGCAAGTGGTCAATTGGCTATCACTAGACGATTTTACTGAGCTTGTAATGGATCTCTATACATCAAAAGAAGCCACTCAAAAGAATAAATTGATCCTATAGACAACTAATTTACCCATAGAAGATACGATGACGCCCTTCTGTTCTGTTTTCTGGTTATTAATACACGATTTTATTCAGATTTCCCAGGGTATGTGGCAGTCAGAGGTTTAACTGACCACTTGCATGTTTCAGGCTATAAGGAAGTTGGTGCCGTAAACATCGGTATTAAGCAGAAATACAATATTAAAGTACATGTCTAATGGATAAAACGTATGTTGAATTTAGTTGCATGTAATTATAAATGTACTAACACTGTATTTTAGCTGGTAATTCTGGTAAATACCAATGTAAGAAACTCCAACTTCCTAAAGCCTGAAACTCGCAAGTGGTTAAGGGGGGTGACCTGTTTTTGTTCTGTCCTTTTCTATCTTTCTCTGGCTTGTATCCATTTGGCCCCATTCAGCCTACTGTTTTAAGACGTTTATCCCCATCCAGGTGTCAATTTCTTACTGGTGAGCGGTAGCGAGCCAGCATATTTTTTATTTTTGTTAGACAGCAAGCTAAATTTGTACATTTTTCGATAGCAACATGTCTCCGGCGAAGCCGGATTTCTTCATATAATGCTGGCTCGCTATCGCTCGCCTGGAAAAAATCGAAACCTAGATGGGGATAAACGTCTTAAAATAGTTGGCTGAATGGGGCCGAATTGATACAAGCCAGAGAAAGAGATAAAAGGACAGAAATAACAAAAAGCAGGTCACCCCCCTTAATTGAGATAGCCTTTACCCTATTAATTCCCACAAATCCCTTCCAAGCTGGATTAAATCGTCTAAAGCTAGCCAGAATAAACTGTCAACACGCATCATGATCTTCAAAGGCTAAACTGATGCTCGTCATCCTAGAACTGAATAATATCGTTGAGTGAGAGCCAGCGCAAAATGTAAGCGCATCAAAGAGGGGCTGCATACCCTGCGCGGTGATAACACTCACATACGGTGGCGCTTATAAGTCATGTCTCAGCTGTCCTTACGTTTGGCTTGCTCTGTGCTGTAATAATGTCTGCCAGATGTTGAATATGGTGCGTAGGTGTAGGAATAGGTTTGTATATCCCCCTCGAAATGAATAAATTAAGCTTAGATATGGCTAAAACCAATTATGGATCATAATATACTTGGTGCCGAGACATCACATATTAGGCCGATTGTACCTCAAACATGTCAGCATTTCTTTGTGTTTTATCATGCAGAGTTTGGTATCGCCCCCCGTATAGTGGGTACCACACGAAACAAAAATCTGTCGTCGTCGTCGTCGTCGTCGTCCTCTGTCTCGGAACTCCTCCTATACCTTTGGACGGATTTTCACCAAATTTCACACGAACATTTGTTGCGTGAATGCAAACATCAGTCAAAAAAGATTTTTTGAATTTATGCAATAGTTATGATTTTAGGTCCAAAATATGGTTCCCGCCCCCCCCCCCCCCCCCCCCCCTCCCCCCCCCCCCCCCCCCCCCATCAATGATGGCGTTCTCGCATTCGTTCTGGGAGCGAAAACATCTCGCTACGTATTTGCTAGGTTAAGTTAGTTTAGTTGGCATTAGAAGTGATGGTAGTAATATTTGGATTGATGGTGATAGTAGTGATAATGGTGATAATTGTAGTGATGATGGTTGTAGTTGTATTGATGATGATGACAGTAGTGATGATGATGACAGTAGTAGATATGATGGTGACAGTAGTAGTAATGATGGTCATAATAGTAGTGATGATGGTGACAAGTAATGATAGTTGTAGTGATAATAAAGTAGACGTGCCGTTTTCCCCAACATCAAAACGGCATACCCAACTCTGCGAGGGGTTACCATCATCACTACTAATACCATCATCACTACTACTTCCTTCATCACTACAACCGCCACAATCATCACGACTACTGTCATCATCACCATTACTATGATCATCATTACTACTACAATTACAATCATCACTACTACTCTCACCATCATCACTACTACTGTCACCATTGTCACAACCATCTTAATCACTACTAGCATTGATACTCATTGATCATCACCACCATCTTACTCATCATTACTACTGTTAACATCATCACTACTACTATAACCATCATCATTACTACTGTCACAAGTATTACCATCATGTATCCTACTGTCACCATCATCACCATTACTATGATCTTCATCATCACAACTATTGTCATCATCACTACAACCTTCACCATCATCACTACTACTCATCATCATGACTAATACTCACACCATCGTCACTTCCATCATCACGACTGACATTATTATCACTACAACTATCATTACTTGTCACCATCATCACTACTATGATGACCATCATCACTACTACAAGTACTGTCACCATCATATCTACTACTGTCATCATCATCCTAACCTAACCTAACCTAACCTCTACCTATATTGACTATATTATGTCATTACCAGTCGAAAATTAATTATATTCCCTTAGACTTTGTGGGTTAAATATACGAGTGAAAGCAAAAATGGCGGCCATCTTGAATCAGTGGAGATTATATCTGTTCCTTTTTTCCACCGTATTATTAGTATTTTGTCTGTGTCTATATCAATGGTATGATCAGCGGGGGTCTGGGGGCGGCATCCCCCAGGTTAGCTTATGTAATGACATAATATAGGAATGATGTATGGGCCATAAAGATAGTATATACTGTATATGACATAATTATCGAGGTACTTCCATTATAGTATAAACTAACTCTTGTCCAAATAGGGCATTAAGGTGGGTGACCTGTTATTGTTCTGTCCTTTTCTATCTTTCTCTAGCTTGTATCCATTTGGCCCCATTCAGCCTACTGTTTTAAGACGTTTATCCCCAACCAGGTGTCAATTTTTTACTGGTGAGCGGTATCGAGCCAGCATATGTTTATTTGTGTTTGACAGCAGGCTAAATTTGTACATTTTTCGATAGAAAAATGCCTCCGGCGAAGCCGGATTTCTTCATATAATGCTGGCTCGCTATCGCTCCCTAGGAAGAAATAGACACCTAGATGGGAATAAACGTCTTAAAATAGTTGGCTTAATGGGGCCGAATGGATACAAGCCAGACAAAGAGAGAAAAGGACAGAAATAACAAAAAGTAGGTCACCCCCTTAAAGAAAGAGGAAAGTTAATATAATAGATAATAGGCAAGAACACATATCAAGAGAACACATATCAAGAGAACACATATCAAGAGAACACATATCAAGAGAACACATATCAAGAGAACACATATCAAGAGAACACATATCAAGAGAACACATATCAAGAGAACACATATCATGAGAACACATATCAAGAGAACACATATCAAGAGAACACATATCAAGAGAACACATATCAAGAGAACACCTATCAAGAGAACACCTATCAAGAGAACACATAACAAGAGAACACATATCAAGAGAACACATATCAAGAGAACACATATCAAGAGAACACATATCAAGAGAACACCTATCAAGAGAACACATATCAAGAGAACACATATCAAGAGAACACATATCAAGAGAACACATATCAAGAGAACACATATCAAGAGAACACATATCAAGAGAACACATATCAAGAGAAAAATAGTATGATAATGATTTTACAACACAAGAATATCTATGAAACTGTTAAGGGGGGTGACCTGCTTTTTGTTATGTCTGTCCTTTTCTCTCTTTCTCTGGCTTGTATCCATTCGGCCCCATTCAGCCTACTATTTTAAGACGTTTATCCCCATCTAGGTGTCGATTTCTTCCTGGCGAGCGATAGCGAGCCAGCATTATATGAAGAAATCCGGCTTCGCCGGAGAAATTTTTCTATCGAAAAATGTACAAATTTAGCTTGCTGTCAAACAAAAATAATAAATATGCTGGCTCGCTACCGCTCACAAGTAAAAAATTGACACCTGGATGGGGATAAACGTCTTAAAACAGTAGGCTGAATGGGGCCAAATGGATACAAGCCAGAGAAAGATAGAAAAGGAAAGAACAAAAACAGGTCACCCCCCTTAAAGAATATAAAATAACACAGTCAAGACAAAGCATAGATATATGCACGTATCCTTCAAAAATGTATATAAAATGAACAGGAAAAACTCAAAGGTGGGGAAAAGACTTAATAATAATAATAATAATAATAATAATAATAATAATAATAATAATAATAATATTTATTCAGTTTGCAATTTACAGAGTTGGTACCATATAGTATGTTACAAATATGATATGTACCAGCTTTGCATAATTCCAACTAAGGATAGCCCAATAAGGCCGTTAGGCGTATTTCCATTGGGGTCCTTGTGGGATTAGGTTAGCTGGGGAAAAGGGGAGCATCAAAGAAATAGATACTTTAGAGAAAGTATTTCTAGGGGGTTATTTTAAGATACCTTACATCCTATGGTAAATATCAGTAATCCGTAATCAGTAATCATTTCAGTTTGGTTTGTCTATCTCTTATGTTGTATTTAATAGTAGACATAAGCTTGGTGCTCCCTTCTCGCAGCTGTCCGGTTCAGGTGTTCCTTCAGGCTACGTCTGAAGGAATACAGTGTTCTCTTTTCACGGACTGACTGGGGTAGGTCGTTCGTCTTTGATGGCAGTGAAGAAGAATGTTTGCTTACCCTGTCCTTGGATTCTCGTGACCTTAAAATTCAACACCCTGTTTCTTGTATTATGTCAACTCCTCTCATTTTCTTTGACAAAATCACTCTTAAGATACTCTGGAGCTCTGTCATAGAAAATTTTGAAGGCATTAGTGAGCCTGATTTGTTTGGCCCTGTCAGAGACATTGAGCATACCTAGTGACTGAAGTTGTTCCTGGCCAACATGTGATCTGGGTCCTAGGTTCAGCATAAGAACATAAGAACATAAGAAAATGGGAGTCTGCAGAAAGCCGATTGGCCCAAACAAGGCAGATCCCTCTCACACCCAACCCTAATTATAAGGCCTTATAAGTAAAGCACAGCTCACTAACACCATTAGGACTGACCTCACCGAAACGGTCGGAGGTCAGAAAACGGGGGTCTACAGAGCGCCGATTGGCCCACACCTGACAGATCCCCCTCACACCCAACCCATCTCGTCCATATGCCTATCTAATTTTATCTTAAAGCTCCCTATCGTTCTTGATCCCACTATAGCACTTGGTAGCCTATTCCACCTATCTACAACTCTGTTACCAAACCAATATTTGCCTAGCCTATAATTATATTGGTTGGCAAGATGTTGAAAGTGACTGTACTGTTGAGTAGCCACCTCGCCTAAGCAGGATATGCTTGTAGTATGAAAAAGAAAGAAAAACTGCAATTATACTTAATGAACCTAACCATTTTATTTTGAGTGACCTGGAGTTTGTGCTGTGCTGATTTAGATGATGCAGAGTACCAGGATGACACAGAATAGTCAAAATTACATTGAACAAGCGCTTGGCAAAGGGTCTTTTTGGTCGCCGCTGGCAAGCATCCCACCTGTCTATACAGGTATTTTATACGTGCTCTACACTTACACAGGATAGATTCCAAAATTGTTTCACCTGACAAACTCGAGTCCAGTTTTAGTCCGAGATATTTAACTTGTGACACTGTTGTTATAGGAATATCATTACAGTTGACCGAGAAGCCCACAATGTCTTTCAGTTTGCGTTTTGTCCAACATAAGATGGCTTCGTCTTGCCCAGGTGAAGAGATAGTCTATTGTCCACTAGCCATTCACTACATGATTCTAGTTCTTTGGAAAGTGAAGCGGCAATACTTATTGGGTCTTTTCCTGAAACCAGAAGCACGCTGTCGTCAGCATACAGTAATAATTTACACGAGACGAGACACTCCGTTCCATGTCGTTCACATAACAGAGAAAGAGTAAGGGACCAAGGATGCTTCCCTGTGGGACCCCACAGTTAAATGGCATAGGTTCAGATATATTATCATCAATTTTGACTCTTTGTGTTCTACCACTAAGATAAGATTTAAACCTGTTCACAGACCCAATGCCCATTGCTTGTAGTTTATTACATAGGATATCATGGTCTACTGTATCAAACGCTTTTTGTAGATCAAGAAGAACCTTACCGGTGTAGTTACCTTTAGACATTTCTTTACGAATGTGATCTGTTTAAAGGATGAGACAGGAGTCAGTCGAGTACATGCAACTGAAACCCAATTGAAACTTATAAAATAGATAATTTTCTTTGAGGTAGTGTTCAATTTGGGTGTATACCGCTCTTTCAAGGATTTTAGATACAATACATAATATGCTAACTGGTCTGTAGTTGCCAACTTCTAGTTTATTTCCTTTCTTGAATAGAGGGGTTACAATAGCTTCCTTCAGTTCAGCAGGTACAGTGTTGGTGTTAATTGACAGGTTGATGATGTGGGTTAGGGGACCTGCTATAGCAATGGCTCCATCTTGTAGAAATTTGGCAGGAATTTTGTCTGGTCCTGTGCTTTTATGTACATTTAGGTTAGAGAGCTCGTCAAAAGTGTATTTTGGTGTAACATTTTGCAATCCAAATGTGTTCGGGTGTATGCCTTTATCTCTGTAGAAATTTCGAAAGGTGGCTGTTGTTGTCATGTATTTATTGAGAGGTTGTGGTAGGTTCTGTGCAAGTGTGTTTGCTATGGAGGTGAAGAAGGTGTTGAAGTAGGTTGAAATTTGTCGTTTATCGTGGCAAGCCTGATCATTAATGTTGAGAGCAATATTAGTGTTAGACGAATCCCTTGCCTTGTTGCTGTAGCCTGTTGTTTTTAGGTGCCTCCATAGTTTCTTTGGGTTATTCTGATATTCCTCTGCCTTATTGTGGAAATAATTAGTTTTCGCTGATTTGATTTTTCTACTTAGTTAATTCCTGGCCCTGTTGAACTCATGTTTCAGACCTTGATCCTGTCTATGTTTCACTAGCCTTTTTAACAGATTGTCTCTGTGTTCCAGATGGTGTAGTATGTCATTGCTGATCCATGGGTCTGACCTTGCTTTAATTCGTATGTCTTTCAGAGGAGCTATTTCGTCTAGGATGTTTGTGATGATGGTTCTGAAGCCAACCCATTCGTCATTAACGTTTGTACTTCCAAACACTGGAGATCAGTCTGTATTCCATAAAATGTCAAGAAATGTTTCTTTGTTGTAGTTTTTGAGTGACCTTGTTTTGATAACCTTGTGATTCTCTAGGGTATTTTTTGTGGTTTTCCGTGTGCAGTAGGTGACGAAGTGATTACTTATCCCAGTCTGTATAACCCCTGATTGGGATATTTTGTCCTCTCTGTTACAGTTTATGTGGTCTAATATTGTGGCAGTGTTCTCAGAGATACGTGTGGGGGTTGTGATGAGTTGTTTGTGATTGTGCATTGTCAGTATATGCCTATATTCTCGTACAAGCCTATCATTTCGTTGTTTGTAACACAGGTTAAAATCCCCTAGCATAATGGATTCATTCCGAGGGTCTAGCGATGACAAAGTTCGTTCAAATTTGGTCAAAAATTGTGTGTCGTCTGGTGGCCTATAGCACACCCCAATTGTGATGGGTCTTGTCCTCGGCAGGTGTAGGTCGATCCACAGAGCTTCGTGATTTTCTACATGGAGGTCGGTCCTAGTTGTGTGTGTGAGGTTGTTTTTTACATACAGACATACTCCTCCCTCTTGCCTATTGCGGTCATTCCTAACCATGTTGAAACCTTGAATGTTTATTTCACCATCGTTTATACTTGAATCCAGCCAGGTTTCTGTGATTGCAATTATTGAAGCTTTGGCCTTATTAGCTAACAAGTTTATTTCTGACAATTTATGGTACATTGATCTGGTGTTAATGTGGATAAGATGGAGCCCTTTGTTGGTGAACACACTGTATTCATCTTTGATTTTGAATGTGAGTTGTTAATACTTGGTTCATTTACATTAAAATTCGGTAATGAATGCAAGGCACACATGTTGCATAGGAATTCCCGTTCTTCACTGTTGGTCTTCTTAGAGATGCACTTCATGTGAGCTACATTTTTACACTTTACACAGTTTTGGATCTTCTGACGTCGTGTTATGGTAGATTCACAAATAAAACAAATGGGTGCGCGATGTTGTACAGCTGAGTTCCTACATTTAACACATTCAACTTCGTTTCTATTGTTAACGTAAGTACATCGGTTATGAACAATTCCATTACAACTGTTGCATTGTAAAAGTGAACTGCTATTGTTGAAACCAATATTACAGACTATACATATTTTTTTCTTACTGTTTATCGTACGTCTGGAGGTGTGGTTTGGTCCGCGTCGATCAGCTGATTGTGCGGGAGAGGGCGGGGGAAACTCGTGGTCGGGCTGTGGTTGGATGCTGTTGTTGGGTTCTGAAATGAGGCTCCATGTTTGAGTTTCCTCCTGACTTATGCTGGTTAAATAACACTGAAGAGTTGGTAATATGTAAAGTCATAGGTTTTACCTTTGATTCGGGCAAAAAGTTGACGATGTTACGCAGTTAAACAAGGACGTATAGTATTCAGAGGGTTTAGCGAGATCTTATATACCCATTTAAGGCCTAGAGGTAGAACTCAAGCTAAAGAAAATCGTGTAATGTTAAGCAGAATATGATGAACATTACGTCATCGTGTTGAAGGGGTAAATGAATAAAAATGAAGGGACGAGAAAGGAAAGCAAAAGAGGAGAGCTAAAATGTTCCAGGTACCAAGACTGGTAAAGAGGAAAATTACATAAACGTAAAAAGAGGCTATTTAATGGGGGTGATCTGCTTTGTTTCTCTCCTTTTCTCTATGTGTCGGGGTTGTATCCATTCGGCTCCATTCGGCCCCATTCAGCCTACTGTTTTAAGACGTTTATCCCCATCCAGGTGTCGATTTCTTCCTGGTGAGCGATAGCGAGCCAGCATTGTATGAACAAATCCGGCTTCACCGGAGACATTTTCTATAGAAAAATTTACAAATTTAGCGTGCCTTCAAAAACATTTTGTTTACAAATATGCTGGTTCGCTACGGCTCGCCATGAAAAAATCAACACCTGGATGGGAATTAACGTTTTGAAACAGTAGGCTGAATGAGGCTGAATGGAAAACAAAAACGAGGTGGGCCCCCTTAAGAGTTTAACTAGTAAGAAATGTTGCCGAGGCAACAACAGGTTGCTACTGCGGTAATTACTTTCTAGTTTGTTAGCCCCATTACATGGCTACAAGTGAACAATACACCGACAATTATTATTTATTATTACATACACACATACACACATAAATCCCCCCCCCCCTCCACACACACACACCCCTTATTATTACATACACACATAAATCCCACCCCTCCACACACACACACACACACACCTTATTATTACATACACACATACACACATAAATCCCCCCCTCCACACACACCCCTTATTATTACATACACACATACACACATACACACATAAATCCCCCCCCCTCCACACACACACACACCCCTTATTATTACATACACACATACACACATAAATCCCCCCCCCCCTCCACACACACACACCCCTTATTAATTACACACATACACACATAAATCCGCCCCCCCTCCACACACACACACACACACCTTATTATTACATACACACATACACACATAAATCACCCCCACCACACACACCTTATTATTACATACACACATAAATCCCCCCTCCACACACACACACCTTATTATTACATACACACATACACACATAAATCACCCCCTCCACACACACACACACACACACACACACCCCTTATTATTACATACACACATACATCCTCCCCCTCCACACACACACACACACACCTTATTATTACATACACACACACACACACACCCCTTATTATTACATACACATATACACACATAAATCCCCCCCTCCACACACACACACCTTATTATTACATACACACATAAATCTCCCCCCCTCCCCTCCACACACACACACACACACACCTTATTATTACATACACACACACACACACACACACCTTATTATTACATATACACATACACTACTGTACCTGGTATCAGTGCATTACCACAAGCCCACCGAAACGTCAATAAAATACCCTCATTGTTCCCTGATTAAATAGCACTGTATGAATATTCCCATATTCAAAATATGCTATAGGGGTGCAATGCCTGCTGAGTTATCTGCTCAACAGGTGGCATTGTGTGTGTGTAAGTGTGAGAGTCCGAGTGTAGGGGGTGTGACAGTGAAGCACGGGAACGAGGTGGCTTCAGAGATGGGGTCGTTTCGGGACATGAGTGAGCACCGTGCCTCATGTGAAGGCAAGATGGCAGGTGCTCGTTGTACTCTACGTGCTTCACATGTCTCACTCCCTAGACTGGAACAAGACCTCACGGGCTTCACTGTTCATTGTAAAGCGGTGAATGTTAAGGCTCTCATGGTGGGGTCACACATTCACGTATATTGCTCCCGTCCGGCGTATCGCCAATTTATGTAAAGACGCGAGTAGTTTTCTTCTGCCGTTGAACGCCCGTTCTTCCACGTCTATTGCACTTCCCGACAGACTTAGCGTAACGGGGCCAGTGTTACGTCAGACGTAATAGAGTCGTATTGAACTACGTACGTGTTTGCGACGTGCGTACGCATAGCCCCGTTCGACCTCATGGGCTGCACGATTTGCGGGAACACAGGCCACGCCCATGCCACGCCCCCTCAAGACCGGCGTAGATGATGGCCGCATGTCTTGGGGATTTGTTAGGTCGTACCTGGACCGGTTCTGGCCATCGTAGGCACACCCCGTCTGACCCAAACACAGACAAAGACAGTCTTTGTCAACCACGTAGGTCTGGTTGGAATCTGGTGAACTACAAAGTGGCAGGAATGGCCACACCATTCCCATTCCCAGTCCTTCATCGGCACCAGGAACAACAACATCGAGGAATTCATCCTGAGGAGTAACATCGAGGAATTCAGCCTGATCGGAGTAACCCCGGCTGAGTTGCCAGCCAATTTTGAACGGTGTGCTTCTGCCAGTGCCATATATTTTTTTTTTTTTTTTGGCTAAATCTATTAAGTTTGGTAGAGAAATGGTAAAAAAAACACTCCCCTCGCCAGAAACTCAGGTCCCCGATGGTCCCGAAAGTAGCTGAAAAGACACTATAGACTACAGAGACTTTTATGGTATCGGAATGTTAATGGGTGGGAGGGTGGTTTTGGTGGTTTGGTTGGGGAGGTAGAAGGGTAATTGACTTGTGTTACAACTATGAAGCCGATTGGTGAGGTAGTTTTCGCCACCACGGATTTTCCTTTTTTTCCTTTCCTTCGTACGGATACGCTAGAAGTGGGTGGTGGGAGGAGGTTGGGGGTGTGGTGGGGGGAAGGCAGAAGGGTAAGAGACTTCTCACACAAATATGGAACCGATTGGTTTGCCTTTCGTTTCGCCGCCACAGATTTTCCTTTTTTTTCCTTTTCTTCGTACGGATACGGATACGCTAGAAGTGGGTGGGGTAGCCTAAAGGGTAAGGTACATGTGGTAAAAATATGAAAGCCATAGGTGCAGTCGTTTCGCTGCTACGATTTGTTTTCGGCAGGGTGCAGAGGGTGGCAGGGTTGGCTTGTTGGTTGCTGCTCCGGTGTGGTGAGAGGTGTGACTGGAGGGTCCCTCGCTGGTCCCCTTGTCCCCTCGTACAACGATGCCGCGTCTTCCCGCAGTGGGGCGGTTCTGCCAGATGCGGCCTAACTAACGTATACTTCCACGTTCGACTGGAACTTTCTACGATTTGACGAGAGCAGCGCTTGTCTGACGGGGTAGCTGCTACGGCCCGACGAGGATGCTCTGGTCAGACGACCGTGGTGGCCTGGTCGGTCGTAAGTTTCCCCGTCTTTTGACATACGTGAGGGCGAGCCACGTTCCTGATTCGACTCGAATCAGCAACCGCGCGGCCTTGGCCGCACCCACAACATTCCCGACCCACGTGGGCTACTCGTTTCTACTCCCGCCATGCGAGAGTACCCCCCCCCCCCCGACTGGCCGTAATTTCATTAAAGTTTTGCGTATTATGCCATTACGTTTTACGTAATCGGTTGCCAACTACCAATATACCTTCGTTTACAACAGACGGGAGCTGACGGGAGCAATATACGTGAATGTGTGAACCCACCATCAGCCTATGCCCGAGAGGAAGTAAGTTGGGGGAAAAAAAAAAAAAAAAAAAAAAAAAAAATCCCCCCCCTCCACACACACCCCTTATTATTACATACACACATAAATCCCCCCCCCCCCTCCACACACACACACACCCCTTATTATTACATACACACCTAAATCCCCCCCCCCCCCCTCCACACACACACACCCCCCTTATTATTACCACACACATACACACATAAATCCCCCCCCCTCCACACACACACCCCTTATTATTACATACACACACACACACATACACACCAAAATCCCCCCCACACCCCACACCCCTTATTATTACATACACACATACACACCTAAATCCCCCCCCACACCCCTTATTATTACATACACACCTAAATCCCCCCCCCCCTCACACCCACACACCCCTTATTATTACACACATACACACCTAAATCTCCCCCACACACATACTCAACTAAATCCCCCCCTCCACACACATACACACACACCCCTTATTATTACATACACATATACACCTAAATCCCCCCCTCCCCTCCACACACATACACACATAAATTCCCCCCTCCACACACATACACACCTTATTATTACATACACACACACACCCCTTATTATTACATACACACATAAATCCACCCCTCCACACACACACCCCTTATTATTACTGTGACGTTAACCACTCCGTTAGAACCGCATGGCTTGTCCTACAGTGACTCGCTAGGATCGCCAGGGCAGTGGATGGGGCTACAGTTTATGTATTAGAGTGTGCTTTATTTCATATGAAAGCTCGTGTCATGGGCAGTCCAGAAAGGCTCTTTGTTTTCACCCATGTCAATGCTTTATATATTTAATTGTAAAGTATATGTTTTATCATTAACTCTCCCAGACATATATGACACGATCGCGTCATATGGCAGAGTGAACCAAAATCACATATGACGCGATCGCGTCATATGGACTTATTATATTGCTAGAAAATAAGTTTATGACGCAATTGAGCCGTTTTTTGGCTGGTAAGTCCGATAAGTTAGATGTACATGTGGAAACATCTAGCAACCCCCTAGCGTCCCTGTGAGGGCCCCGCGGTGGTAGAGAGAGTCAGTTTCTTCCCATCAGCCAGCCTAGTAGGTGGGTGTGCACGGCCCTTTAAACCAAGGGGCCTCCATTTTGCCCAGCGTGGCTGGTATTACCGCCCTAATATAACCCAAACGAAGTGCTATATCGTTGGGTTATCGATGGATTATTGTGTTATTCTTATTTAGGGTATAAAAACCATGTTAGTGAAGTGTTTTGCTAGTCTGGTGTACGTGACCAAGGTGGGCTCCACGAGGGGCCATGGTTTCGCTTGTTTGTGGATCACTTTCATACCATATTGAGTCAATTATATTGCTATTTATCACTTGAAGTAGTGTATTTTACTTGTATAAGTGTTTCTTAGTGAAAACACTTTTATTACTGGTCGAGCCATAGACTCCTCTACATAAGGACTGGCGTCGGCCATACTCGGGGTCCCGGAACATGGGTCCATTGTCAGGCCCACAAACTGAGGTCTTATTTTAGTTTTACTGGATATGGAATTTTTTGTTTTTACTCTACAACATCTTATTAACTAGAGCAACCAAGTAAAGGAAAATAAAAAAAATGTTTTTGGTTGATTGACTCATAAGTCTCTTTCGTGATTGAACATAATAGGAAAATATACAGTTATAATGAGATAGTTTATAAGAACATGTATTATACAAGCAAAGCATCATACCATGACTTACATTAATTAAATATTAGAAGAAATTAAAGTAAAACCTTTGCAAAATATTACTTTACACATAATTTTACATATATCAAAAGTCACATAACACAATAATTAACTTAAACATTAGAAAGTTTCTCTTATCGCCTTAAGCAGCCTAGTGTACACTCCTGATTGCTTGTATTAAATACAAAGGCCTTAAACAACACATTACACAATGTCTGGCATGCTCCTGAATGGCTAGCTAAGGAGCATCTACATAAGACAAGCATTGTTTCAAGTAATTGCGACAACACTTTTTCGAGTCTTGAAGAGACATTTGAAGGGTGATGCCACTATGTACAAAGAAGACAGTAGCCAGTGTAGGCATACTCAGCCCACCTCGATTGAGCGCAGTCAAAAACTCTGATGACAAGCATTCCCCAGAATCTACTTCCTGTTGTCCATGTTTATGAGCTAAAAATCCCCCAATGTAGACAATTTTATGTTTTAAAGTATCATCTGAATCTAGAAGTAGTTGAGTGTCTTGTAATGTCAGCTCTTCCAGAAGTTGTAAATCACCATCATCTATTGCTGCTGTACAAAATTCACAGCTTACTTCTTTGGCTCGGTCAGGAACGATGTCACGTTTCAACAGCTGATGCAACTGCTGTACTTTGGATGCTGCTTGAACATCCCCAATGTCAATGTAAAAATTTCCTCCACTACGTTGTCTTGCTTGACCAAAACTTTTCTAGGGGATCTTGTGAAAAAACAGCAGGTAGGATGTAAGCAAAATCATGGGTTTCAAAAAGATATTGTGCTGCTTCTATGTTATACCTTGTTGTGATGACAAAGGCAGCTGCTGTTGACTGTGTTAGTTTCTTCTCTCTGCCATGCCCACCAGTCCACCGACAGCTGGATACAACTGTACACATTTCCTGCAGAGCTTTGAAGTTTGTACAGTTTAATGTCCAAGGTTCACGATATTGGTCACGTAAATGAACTGCGCTGTACTTGCTTTTAACATTCATAATTTTAAAACAATTGGTTACCAGTGTTATGTATATCACTGTTCCATCCTGAAATTTAACAGTTCCTTTAAGACCTTCAAATGCAGCAATCGTTTTCTCATTGAACACTTGGCAAACTAAGGGCACACTCTGATGTTGCAATGGTTTAGGAAATACTGATGAGCGTGTGAGTTTTGTCAGACGAAGTGGTGTCTTCTGATCTTCATTGTAAAGAGCTTTAACATCACTCCAACACGCCAAATATTCTGTACCGTCCTTGCTAAAATGTAATTCTTGACATTTCTCTGTGATCCAGTTGTTTCTCATATTCTTGAGGATGTGAACATAATCATAGACAAGGAAAACATTTATGCCATCTGGTGCTAGTGTTACTTTTCCAGGACCCCCAAGCATTCCGTAAACAGCTTGATTCAGTGGACAGTTGTCACAGACGAACGATACTGGATGGCCACCACTAGCTTTAACAACATATACAGCCTCAAGTAATATTTCCTTCAGTTGAATAGCATTCCGGTTTGATACAGGATGAATTCGTATGATGTACCGTGGTCCTCCATAGTGACAAACAACTTCAATAGCAAGAGCAGATGCTGCTAGATTTTCTGGTCCGTTTGTTGCATAGCCTACTATATGCTCTCCTGTAAATCTAAGGGCCTGCTTAAGCTTGACTTCATCAAACAAAATGTTAACTAACCGCTGTTGTGGCTTCAACTGATCAATAAGGATTGGGAGACACTTGTCAGCATAAGTGCGAGATAACAATTGGCGAATCTGTTTCTCACAAGGAAGAAAGACTAATTGCTTTGGAGTTTTTAAGCATTCTATATGCTGCGGGTGATATACAAAACAGTTCTGCTGCAAGAATTAACATATGCTTTGTATATCGGCGATTTTTAGGAGGAATAAGAAGGAGTTGTAACTGTGCTTGAATGAACTGAAAACCTTCAATTTCATGAAATTCTGTGAAAAAATGGTGCGATGTATAAGGTGTTGATTTTCGGTGTGAGCATCCTGGGTTCGAATCCACGGACTGCCACATGTGTTTGTAAATTTCATTAATCGATTTTAGGAGTATGGTTGGTTGTTGGAAGGAACATAATAATTGATATTGGTTCAGGAGTAATTTATCGAGAGGACTTCCCTAAGTGGTTAAGGCCCCATTAATTGCTCTTTCCATTCACATATGCATAGCCTACGTGAGTTGCAGTTGGGATGTGTGTACATGCTTAGATTGATATGCAGGATTCGAAGTTGCATAATAAATCGTAGGCAGTGTCCACCAACCTTTACCTGTCTTCGTGGTGCGATGTATAAGGTGTTGATTTTCGGTGTGAGCATCCTGGGTTCGAATCCACGGACTGCCACATGTGTTTGTAAATTTCATTAATCGATTTTAGGAGTATGGTTGGTTGTTGGAAGGAACATAATAATAGTCAAGTTCTGAAATTATTCTTTTTAAGCGGTCAGTATTAGTCGCTTCATGAGTGTTCATAACTTTCACTATTTCTTCAATTTGAGACCACTTACTTACCAAGCTATTTTTTTGAAGATTCAGTTTACTTTTTGGTATCTCCAAGCCACTTTTCTCTGCTACTACCAGCTGTAGAAAACCAAAAGGAGACTGTACCTCTTTAAAATGAAGAAACTTATCAACTGCTCTACCATTACCATCTGTCTTAAACATTGTCAGTTCTCTACCATTTTGCATTATATAAAACTCAGGGAAGTGTTTTCCAATCTCTCCTGCAAATTTGTCATAACTATGCATTTTGTCTTGTTCATTTTCAAATTCAGTTTGTTTTTTAAGTCTTGCTTCACTTGTCACTGTTTTAGTTAACCTAGGAGCTGCCGTAAGTTGTTTGAGGCAAGACTTGGGTACACCTTTAAAAACTGTAGGAGGCCCAGCTGGTCGTTTTCCTCCCCGAACTGTGACCCAATCACAGTCGAAGTGTGATGCACAAATCCATAGTTTCGACCTGTCTCTCAAACTTTCTGGGCTATTTGGCATAGCACTAATCCATGCATGTCGTTCTTGTGCTTCATTCGGGAAACACACCATAGGACTGTATGGCTCTCCCCTGTAGTTTCCACGACAATTGAATGCAGCACATTTTTTCGGCATTGTTCCTGTAAAGCAAAAAACAAGAATAGTTGTAAAATGGTTATCAGTACATATCAAAGCAACCCGTTGACATCAGCTCAATTCTAATATTTATCAGCTAAATAAGTTGTTAACACAGATCCTTTTGTGACTGGTAAGTATTTATAAGAAAATTACTTCCAATAAGCTGAGAGATAACGAACAACAGAACAAAAATGTGTTGCCTCTAACGTGTCTCGTGGGTGACGCGTCTGGCATCGTCCTGGGCTGTTCGTTTTCTGGCGAGACATTATGTCGCCAATATGGCGGGGATATGGACGATTGCGTGTGAAATTACATGCATTTATATGTAAAGTTGTGTTTGTGTACATATTTTGTGTTTAAGAAAGTCGGAGAGACCACTGCTTTCATGATACTGCCTTTAAGCAATGGACCCAAGTTTCAAACTCCGAGAGTGCTCGTTTCCAGTCCTTATGTAAAGGGGTCTATGGGTCGAGCATTCTCTGGTATAGGCTACGTGACCAAGGTGGTGGAGCCCACGAGGGGCCATGCTTTTTGCCAAACGTTTTGCTTGTTTGTGGAACACTTTCATATAAATATCAGTCAATTATATTGCTATTTATCCGTTCAAGTAGTGTATCTTACCTTGTATTAGTGTTTCTTAGTGAAAAAACTTTCATTACTGGTCGAGCATATGTCGCCATGCTCCCTCAGCCCTGTGCATTTTTGCTCGATAATTTAGTGGTGGAAAGTGCTTGCATTTTTGCTAGATAATTTATTGGTGGAAAGTGCTTGGGAGGTAAGTTTTTTATGGGCAAAAGCACTCTACATATACGGCTTGGTGGCCACGAGGGAATCTCAGCAGTGTGAGTAAGTACAGTCAACATTTTTGGTGGTGGTGGTGGTGGTGGTGGTGGTGGTGGAGATGGTTGGTGGTGGAGATGGTGGTGGTGGTGGTGATGGTGGTGGTGATGATGGTCGGGGTGGTGGTGGAGATGGTGGTGGTGGAGATGGTGGTGGTGTTGGTGGAGATGGTGGTGGTGTTGACACCAATAGGGTAGGGTCCCTTTTCTGACCGTGGGTCAGGTCAGAAAATGAACCCAACCCTATTTGTGTCAACCCCACCACCATCTCCACCAACACCACCACCATCTCCACCACCATTTTATTATTTGTATTATTTTTGTGTATAGGCCTATTTTATTTGTATTATTATTATTTAATTTATACCTGTTATTCCTATGTAGGGATCACCCATAAGAAAGTATTTATATTTGTATTTCATTTATATTTGCTTATATATTATATTATAATTTATATTATTATTATATTATTATTATTATTATTTATTATTTATTATTATTTATATATACAGTATATATATATATATTTATATATATATATATATATATTTTATATATATATATATATATATATATATATATATATATATTTTTTTAATATTCCTGTTCCCCAGGCTGTCTAGCGGATCAGCCCCAAGGTCCCGAGCAAGCCCAAGGCCCATAATCGAGTATTTTTATTATTATTATATTTTTTATTTATATATTTATATATATATATATATATATATACATATATATATATATATATATATATATATATATATATATATATATATATATACCTGGTATATATATATGTTTTTTTTTTTTTTTTTATTCCTGTTCCCCAGGTGTCTAGCGGATCAGCCCCAAGGTCCCGAGCAAGCCCAAGGCCCATAATCGAGTATTTATATTATTATTATATTTTTATTTTATTTATATATTTATTTATTTTATTTATTACTGTTGTTATTTATTTCATTTTATTTATATTTTTATTTTATTTTTTTTATTTTATATATATATATATATATATACCACATACATTTATATATATATATTTATGACTCCTTGTATGTATACTGTATATATTTTTATATATATATATATACCGGGTATATATATATATATATATATATATATATATATATATATATATATATATACAGTATAAATATATATATACAGTATATATAGATACGCACACACACATACACATATTTTTATTACTATTCATTATATGACACCTTGTATATATATATATATATATATATATATATATATATATATAAGTGTTGTACATTGTGGCAAAGATATACAACTGTATAAACATTCTCATATATTTACATAACAATAACAATGCATGGAAACAATTGCGCATAGCTCGCGAACCAATAACGCTATATTATTTTTGTTTTCACCATTAGAAAGAGCATAATTTTCCGATGACGGTGATATAAACAGTTATATACGTATCCGAGCAAATAAACCAATGCCGAGGTGGGGAACAGCTCGGAACCCGGCTAGCATCGGCGGAACAGAGACGGGTGAAGCGTAAATATTCGCATTTTGGCTCTTCATTTCAAATATTCATAGCGCAAAAAGTATTTGTCCTAGGAACTTCTAGTTTGTTTTATACTCATCAGCATTATTTGCCGTATTCATACAGCTTAAATTTAAAACCATACACTTCGTAGCAACGAAATAAATCGAAAATGTTATAAACCATATCAATCAAAATCATTTTTTTTTTTCGGTCACTGCATGGAAACAATTGCGCATAGCTCGCGAACCAATTACGCTATATTATTTTAGTTTTCACCATTAGAAAGAGCATAATTTTCCGATGACGGTGATATAAACAGTTATATACGTATCCGAGCAAATAACGCAACCACGAGGTGGGGAACAGCTCGGAACCCGGCTAGCATCGCCGGAACAGAGATGGGTGAAGAGTAAATTTTCGCATTTTTGGCTCTTCATTTCAAATATTCATAGCGCAAAAAGTATTTGTCCTAGGAACTTCTAGTTTGTTTTATACTCATCAGCATTATTTGCCGTATTCATACAGCCTAAATTTAAAACCATACACTTCGTAGCAACGAAATAAATCGAAAATGTTATAAACCATATAAATCAAAATCATAGTTTTAATGTTTTCGGTCACTGCTTGAGAACTATTGAAGATAAACAATTTCTGTTTTCAGATTTGGAAGAGGAGAGAAAATACTATTAAGTGAATATTATCATGTACTACAAATATTCCTCTTTCCATTGACATATGATACATCACAATAAACAGCATTCTGGTGGATGCAAATACAGAAAAACACAAGGCTTCGAAAACTCGCCCAGCCTGGTATTTCATGGCAAATTTAGAGGTCTTACCATAAGTTACATATTTAAGTTACCGAATGCGGGAGGGTTAATATTGTTGATTTTGTGTAACATATTAATGTGTTGTTGTTTTTTATCTTATATTGCATGTATATATATAATATTTCGCATGCCATAATAATATTCAGAATACAGGAAGTAGGTAGAAAATCCTCTATCAGTGCCTTTTTATTGGAACAGCCATATTGATATCTCTCAGCCAATCAGAGAGCTGTAATCCGGCCTGGGTAAAGTCAGGCTCAATTTTTTCGATCATTAGATCAGACCAGTTACAAAATCGCGTAAACAGAGACAGGCCTGGGTCGACCTGGGTACACTCAGGTCGACCCAGGGCCATAAAAAGCTCATGAAATCGCGCCTCAAGTATCAGGAGCCTACAACCAAAAGCAGAGAGTCACTTCTCCTTATTAGATACTTCTTGATTTCCATGTTCCCAGTGACCACGTTATTCATAGTTGTATTTATTTCGAAGAGGAGGATGTTTAGGATTACAGTGTAAGTGTTTATCTTACATTGGTATGTAATAAACAGTTGTTGTGTAAAGTAATTATGGCAATTATGACGTGAATCGCTAGTTACGATTAGTCGAATATGTGTGTGTGAGTAACTGAACTGATGTGTGTTGTAATAGACATAATGCTCTACAGTAGGTGACATACACTGAACGCAGAAGTGTCTGCTTCATTACATACAACACAACGAAGGGTGCAGGAGTTATGATGTGATAGCGTTTTAGAGCTGCTTGGCCCGGCATGTAATATTTCATTTCATATAGCCAAATGCAATATTTCATTTGTTACTTTTGTGCAAAATATAAACATCTTAAGCATAGAAATTAAACGGAAATGTCGTTTAACTCCCTCCGACATATTATGTTCCAATAAGTCCGAGGAGGCGGGAGCCCCGGGATCATTGCCACTGCCCCGCACTACACTCACAACAACACTGCGGCCGTTAGAATTATCGGAGGTGAATGAGGTTGCCACCAACGGTTTTATCGTATGGTAACTTATCGGACTTACTGAGCTCATATGACGCAAAATCGCGTCATAAACTTATTGGAGAGGTATAGAGATAAGTCCATATGACGCGATCGCGTCATAGAGTTTTTGGTTCACGAGTCCATATGACGCGATCGCGTCATATATGTCTGGGGGAGTTAAGGTGGAGAAATATACAATTCGATTGACGAATGCCTGTTCACGTATACAGGTGTCTAACTCAAATGCTGAAAGTAATTTACAATTGCCAATTGACGATCTTGATGATCGATGTCGAATAGTTGTAAAAAGTCGTAATATAATTATTCAATGTCGGTTCATGTGAACAATTTCCAATTTGAGTGAAAACAGTCAAAATATAATGAAAATGTCCTATTCGACCATAGATTTGCCGATATTACTTGAGAAAACGTCGCTTCCCACTGAAAAAAGGTGTACACTACACAACCACCCACAATGGCTCTCCCACACACCCCTGACACAGCCCCTCCTCTCACAGACACTACTACAGTACACAACCACACACCCCTGACACAGTCCCACCTCTCACATACACTACTACACTACACAACCAGACACAGTGACTCTCCCACACACCCCTGACACAGCCCCACCTCTCTCACACATTTTTTTTTTTTTGTTTTTTTTTTTTAAATAGGTCCCTGCCCTTTTTATTTCTTAAGCAAGCCATTTTAGATTTACAGAAGAGCGACCATTACTAGCATTACTGCATGTCCACAAACATTTCAGTTATGTAAGCATGTTTCCTTTTTTTTTTTTTTTTTTTCTTTCTTTTATTTATTAAGGTGACAGTTACAATGTGTTGTACAATCTATCTTATTCTAGGTCCCTTATAGTTTATCTTATTGTATCAGTACCTCCCTACAATCAACCTAGTTGTTCCCCAATTCGGCCCTCCGCCACGACCATTTCAAAGTCCAAGTCTCTCACTCTTGTCCTCTGTAGCGGGGAGGACCTTGTACCCCTGAGACATAGGAGTGCAGACCTGAAAGAGAGAAAGAGAGCCGGCATCTCATCCAAGTTATGACTTGGCTTCTATGCTGGCGCTTTTTCTCCCAAATTTGTTCAGCTAATCTGGCATAGAAGACACTTGCAGAGGTCCCATTCCTCCCGACGATGAGAAGACCAGAGGAGTAAAGCTTCCTTGATCCCTGTTCAAAATTCTTTCTTCATAAGCGCGTTTTTCTCACTTTCGTTTCTCAAGTATGCCGCCTTGTCCTCGCTCACGATATGTTTGTGCTCTTGGGTTGAAGATTCTGATGTCGAAAAAAGCCTGTTGTCCCCTCGTCCAAAAACCTCGAGCACTTACGTCCACTCTTGCTTCATTTGAAGTATTTGCAGTATTGTGGGCCAAGCGCTGTCCGTCCATAGGCAGAAGTTCCGGTTCGATTCTGACATCATGGCACACCTCGTCCAGCATTTGTGCAGTGATGTCTCGTACTTCATCATGCCGGATACAGATGAATCCTCCTTTCTTACAGGTCATACAGTGGTCTGAGTTGTTTATTTCACCACATGCACATTTCAGCGGCAGGTTCGAAACTGGCCACCCATACCTCAAGGCTACGGCATCATTGAATTCTTGTTTATTTAAGCTGAAGCCTTTTTCCTTTATTGGTAATGAAGTGAGCCAATTTGAAGCCCCCGTGTCTTGTGCCATCTCAACTCTCATTTTCAGTTCTTCACTACATTCGGTCTTAATTTGTTCTAAGCTATGTTTCTTTCTCTCCTCTTTTCTGCTCCTTGTTATTTCAAGCCTTGCTATTCGATGTTCACCTTCGTCCACCTCATCATATTCCTTTTGCTCCCGTAATTTTTTCTGTCA